>CM075818.1:34112025-34313060 GCA_037975025.1 Excoecaria agallocha
CCATTTGCAACAAATTAATCTTAACACAATTAGCCCTTGGCTCCTTATAAGGGATTTCAATGCTCTCTTGTATGCTCGAGAAAGACAAGGAGGCTTTCCTAATAGGACTGGCATTTGTAAGCATTTCTCAAAGTGGTATTGCAATTCCAAGTTGTTGGATTTGGGGTACAATGGCCCAGTCTTTACTTGAAAGAGGGGCAATTTACACAAGAGATTAGATCGAGGGTTGTGCAATGTTGAATTCAGGATGCAGTTCCCCGAAGCCTCCATCTTGCACCTGGCCAAGATTTCTTCGGACTATAAATCGCTCCTTTTGAAGCTCGATAACCTTTAACCCCTCAAAGGCCTCAAACCTTTCAAATTCATCCAAGCGTGGCTAAACCACTCGGATTTTGCTGATTTTGTCAAAAGAATCTGGACTGCAAAAGAGAGTCTTATGGGGACTATCAATAATTTTGTTGGGGAACTTCAAAAGTGGAATCAAGCTATTTTGGCAACATCTTTCACAAAAAAAACTATATTGGCTCGAATCTCTAGCATTCAGAAAATTACCGAGCATAGAAAATCCTCCCGCCTAGACAATCTGGAATCTCAACTCAAGGCAGAGCTTGACCAAACTCTACTCCATGAAGAAATGTTGTGGTATCAAAAATCTAGAAATGAAGGCATGCTTTTGGGGGGATAAGAGCACGTCTTTCTTCCACCAACGAACTGATAAAAGAAGGAAGCATAACAAGATAGAGTATCTTCAGGACAATAAGGGAAATTGGCAAGATGATCCTACACATCTTCAATCCTTGGTAGTTAATTTTTTCTCTAATCTTTATACTGAGGATTGTCATCCGCAGCCGCTTTATTGCATTGAAAATTGGTTCCCTTCCATAAGTGGCAGGTTGACCTCTATTGGGAGTAATTTCTCCAATAAGGAAATTTGGAACGTGTTTTATGACATGAAAACTTGGAAGTCCCCTGGCATTGATGGAATTCACGCAGGTTTTTACCAATCTCATTGGTCAGTGGTTGGGATGGATGTCTGCAACGAGGTTAGAAGAGTTCTCCATAGTGGGCACATAGAATGCTCAATAAACAAAAACCTTTTATGTCTTATCCCGAAAGTAGAGGTGCCTAAGAACCTTTCTCAATTTAGGCCCATTGCTTTGTGTACAGTGCTCTACATAATAGTGACCAAAACAATAACCAACAAACTCAAGGCCTTTATGCCTTTTTAATTGGGCCAACCTAAACTAGTTTTGTGCCGGGGCGCCACATTACGAAAAACATCATTATAGCTTAAGAGGTTATTCATACTATGAGAAGTTAAAAAGGGAAAGAAAGATTCATGGCAATCAAAGTGGATTTGGAGAAGGCCTAGGACCGCATTAACTGGACTTTCCTTAATGCGATCCTAGTTGAGGTCGGTATTCCCATTGCTCTGATTGGAGTAATCATGGACTATGTCACCTCCTCCTTAATGCAATTGCTTTGGAATGGCGACCTGTCTGATTCCTTTGTGCCTAGCCGTGGGCTAAGACAGGGGTGCCCCCTTTCCCCCTAGCTTTTTGTGCTTTGTATGGAGCATTTGAGCCACATAATCTGTGATGCTATCAACAATGGTTTATAGCAGCCTATTCAGTTAAATAAGGATAGCCCTCTTCTTAGCCATCTCTTCTTTGCAGATGACTTGATCCTTTTCGCCAAGGCCAAAGTGGGTTAGGCTCAGACCATCACCAATATTCTCAACTGCTTTTGCGCTAACTCAAGATAAAAAGTTAGTACTCAAAAAACAAACACCTTCTTCTCAAGAAATGTGAGCCCTTCCTTGCGTAGGAACTTGAATCAACAGCTGGGTTTCAAGGAAGTAAATGACTTGGGCAAATATCTTGACATACCCCTCCTTCACTAGAGAATTTCTCGAAAATAGTACTCCTATATCTTGGATCGTATGAAGAGCAAGATGACAAGCTGGAGCTCCACCCATGTCTCAGTGGTAGGGAGAATCACCCTTGCTAAATCAGTCTTATATGCAATGCCCTCATATATAATATAGGCCTCGATTATTCCCACTTCTTTGTATGCCAAATTTGATAAAATTTCTTGGAGTTTTATTTGGGGGGAACGAAAGACACCCGCAAGCTCGCTCTTATCCTTTGGAATATTATTTCTCAACCTAAGAGTAGTGGTGGTCTAGCCTTTCGAGATGCTCAAACTCTCAATGCAACTTTTATCTTAAAAATTGCTTGGTAGCTATTTGTTCAATCCCAACAACTTTGGGCCAGGGTTCTAGCTTTGAAATACAAGATCCAACACTCCGGGATTACCCTTTGTAGAGCCCAATGGATCCCTAACCCTCTTTGGAGAGTTATTTGCAAGCATTAGGGCGAGATTACTAACCATGAGGTATGGTCCATTAGCAACGAATCGAAGGCTTGCTTTTGGTTTGATAGGTGGGTGCTTGGCATCATCTCCCCCTTATTTCATCTTGCCCTGCATCCCATTCCTATTGACTTGATTGATAAAAAAAGTGGCTCACTTTGTGAAAGATAATGAAGGATGGCTTTGGCACTTATTTAATGATTTTCTCTCTCATAGCATGTTGCTCAAGGTAGCAGCGGTTTACCCTTCGGAATCCACTGTAGAGGACGATTCTATGTATTGGGACCTGTCCCCCTTAGGTGATTTTACCATTAGCTCGGCATACCATGTTTGAATAAGAAGCCTACATGGGTTAATGATTCCCTTTGGGATAGCATTTGGAAGTTGAAGGTAACTTAGCGGATTAAAACTTTCCTCTGGCTTGCTTTAAATCATGGCATCATGACAAATTCAAAGAGAAAATGAAAACACTTTATTGGCTTTGAAGCCTGCCCATTATGTGATGGTGCAGAAGAAAATGGCATTCACGTCCTTCGTGACTGCTTTGCTGCCTTTTACTTTTAGAATTATAGCATGCCTGCAGATCTTACTCATCAAGTTATGGAAGCTGAGGACTTGAAGAGCTAGATAAGAATCAACTTACAGCAGAATCGAAGAAGAGTTGAGGGGGTCGACTGGCCTGAATTCTTTTCCATAGCCTGTTGGCACCTTTGGAAGAATAGAAATGATTTTGTCTTTTGAAAGAACCACAGACCCACCTCTCTTTTGCTAAAGGACATCGCGAACTATGGTGCCCACTGCCACAGGCTTTTTGCTCAGATAAAATTACCTGGTAAGTCCAACTTAGATCCCACTTCTTTCATTTGGTCTCCTACGCAACCATCGGGGAAACTGGGAATCGGGTTATATTGTTAGCATAGGGGTCTGTCCCATTCTCTTGGCAGAATTATAGAGAGTCTACTATGGTCTTTTTACGATTAAGAATGAAGGGATGAACAATGTGATTGTGGAGTGTGATAACAAAGTAGCTACAGACATGATTTGTGGCAAGTGTGAGACTAGCTCTTCTGGTGCCCCCCTTATAAATCGCGTTCATTGCCTCTCTAGTAACTTCAAGGCCATTTATTTTTGGCACATCCATCATAGCCAATTCTGCAGTTGATTACATTGCTCACCTTGGTCATGGATTCACTCTCGGGTATCACTTGTTGACCCTCCCTCCTCACGAGATGAGTACCTGGCTTGATCATGACTCCTCAAGAGTGTCCTTTGTTTGTTAGTTTGTTGTTTTTATGAGCTTGGCTCACCTTTATTTACCAAAAAAAAATACATAGTGCCTTATATGACCTTTGTTTTAAAAGTCCCTTTTGTTCTAGAATCTAAATATAATGTAGTAGAGGTTTTTGTATATTGCCATAATCTCGTACTCATATCTATTATTATTGTGTTATTTTGGCATTGCTATTATCTTATTGGTTGTTCTTGTTTGTTGTATGATGACAGGTGAACTTTCAGCAATCTGGGGGGACCTATAAAATAACTGAGAAGACCAAAGGGGTTTTCGACGAGAGAGCCTCCGATGGTTAAGTTAGAGAGTATTATGGTTTATCAAAGAACAGTTTTTTTGGTGTTGAAGAGATGATTAAGCATACCTGTCTTATTCCCTTATATATCCTTGGGTTTTCCTCCAGGAGTAGTGGGTGAAATCCCACTACTTGCAGTTACTTTTCCCACTTTCCCTATTTTAGGGAGACGTGGGGAGAAGGGATGGTTACTGCCAGAAGCGGCAGAATTCGCTGAGAGTTCGATGCCAAACTCCTTAAATGCCTGAGATAAACGAGATCTTAAGGATGCATAGTCGATTTGCTTTGCTGGTCAGACTGTTTGAGTTCGGCGAGGTTCAGATAATTAGCATCGAACTTTCTAGGTCGTTGTAGGTTTGGGCCGATCAATGAGTCAGGCTAGGTTATCATAAGTCCCCCTAAGATACGAACATTTATGTCCGATTGTGATCCCTTGTTCGGTCATGCTGACTAGAGGCGTCGTTTCAGTTCTGACCGGGACATTGAAGGCAGGTCATAATTACCTCCTCTTTTATCGCTTAACAACTGCCATTTATTACAGCTGCTCTTTATTTTTTATGCCTTGCCACGTGTATGGTCCACGATAAACATCAATTCTCTATTTAAACCCTCCTCCTTCTCCATTTCTAATTTATACCTTTTGTTTATGTTAGCGTTCTCCTTTGTAACTTGAGTTCTGTTGAGATTTCGGCGTGTGAGGGTCTTCTACTTCTGTAATTTGCTGGTTCTTGCCCTTTTTTCCTCAGCAATCCATCAAATTGAATCAAGTTTGTCATTTTCCTTATCTTTTTCTTCCTTTCTATTCGATGATGAGTGCCTCTGAAGAGTCTAGTGAGAGAAAGGGAGAAAGGGTTTCAATTGACAACGCTCCTAGTGTCAGTGGTGGATCGACTTTTGGCGAAGCCCCATCATTTGAGTTCGGCCAATTGGCAACCTCATCTTCTTCGAGAAAGGCTTCCCATCATTTGCCCAGAGTGGGTAGTGTAAGTTCATCTATAAAGGAGGATGAGCTCCATGCCTTACTCGGTAAAGTGACATCTTTAGGGTAGTATTTTGCTAGTATATCGAGCTCTTCCCAGAGGGCGAACACCTCATTTACCACCAAGCATAAGCTATCAATTTACAATGTGCAGTTGGAGGTCGGGGTGCATCTCCCTCTAACCTATTTTGAGGTGAAGGTGCTCAACTTCTTTGACCTATCCATTGGGCAGCTTCACCTAAATGCCTGATGCATTCTCTCCGCTTTGCAAATTTGGGTAGTTGAGCATGGTATCAACTTGACACTGAGTCTTTTTTAGGCTACTCATGTGGTTAGGTTACGAGCTGGATCAGAGGACCATAACTATATACAAGCTCGAGTAGGTTATGGCGCATTCTGTGGTAATCCAGACAGCCTTAAGAAATGGAAGGATAGATATTTCCTTGTGAAGAATCTACGTGAGGACTTCCCTGTCCGAACTACTTAGGGCCATTTCGTGAACCGCAACAACAACAACAGCCTATGGTTAGATGACGAGGAAGAGCTTATTCTAGCTTGGTGGAGGGACCTAGCTAGGGAGAAATGGAACCTTTAGAATCTACTCAAGCCCTATGACTTTGGGTTCATGCCAAGGAAGAAGAAGAAAGGTAACTTTTTATTTACTTTGTTAGGCATCCCTGATCGAACTCTTAATTTCTTTCATTTTTGCATTTATGAAGAGAGGAGGTAAGCCAATAACTACTAAGCTTATGCAAGCCAAGAGGTAAAAAGCTGTTACTACGGCAGCCGGTAGCCCTTTGCTGCTATGTCCGAGCCTATCTTTGGCCCAACAATGGAGGTTGCTCGAGATCGGACAGTTGTGGAGATCATGGACAAGCAGGCTTCGGGGGGAGTTCAGCTTATAAAGCTTGGTGTGAGTGTTCCAACCTCTGGGGAGCATGGCGTGGTGCCTGAGGTGGGTGGCTCTAGCAGTGGGGGGTCCGGCGACAAAGAGTCCCTCGAGAAGGATATCCTGATGCTGGTATCCGAGGTCACCCAGTTTTGGGAAAAACAAGAGAGCTCTTATTCCTCCAAAAGCAATGATTTTAACACCTTCGCACACATGGTGTCCTGTGTGCCAAGGGAGGTGACTCTCTTTTAGGGGCTAAATGCTGAGCAGTTTTTCGCTGTTATAAAGAGGCCTCAAGTGAAGGTGAGTTATAGTACCTTTTTAGCTCATTTATTTGTATTGTGTTTGTCTATACTCTCTCATTCCTTTGACATAATTTGTAGGGGTCGGTGATTATAGGTGCGGTCATCACCAAGCTGAATACTTTTATCGGCAAGTAGAGGCGAGCTGATTCAACCTCTACTGATCTCCAGTTTAAACGGAATGAGTCTCTTCTCAAGACTTCGACGGTTGAAAAAAAGGCTGACGAGGCTGTAAATAGGTCTTCTGAGCTAGAGGCATCTACCGCTCGGGAGAAAGAGAATGCTTGAGCCCTTACTTTCGAGCTTAAGAAGATGAAGAAGGAAAAGGTGGAGCTGGAGAAGAAGTGTACAGAGTTAGAGAATAAGTTTTTGGAGCTAAAGGGTCAGCTGTGGGACCAGAAGGAAAAAGGAAGTGGAGCAAGTGGCCGAAAAGTGTTTGTCCTATAGCACTAAACTTTCAAAGGCTGTAAAGGAAAAATATCCTGAGCTAGACTTGTCCTGGATGGATAAAGTGTATCCGGATGAGAAATAGCTCGGTTTTTTGTATTCCATAAATATTAATGAAAACTCGCTCCTTTTTCCTATTTGCCCAGCTTTTGATTTTCTTTCTCCTTTTTTTTTGGAATGCCGGGACCAATGTCCCTTGAAGATAGAAAAAAATTGCTTGACTAGCTTCGAGTTGTAGGCTTGACAGATAACTTGATTGGTGATTTTGCCTAAAAATAAATAAGTGAATAACGATTTTTTCGATCCAAATTAAGGTATAAGCGTAGGGCTTAAAAGCAAAATATCGTTGGCTTAGTAATCCGAATAAGTGTCATTGAATGTGCTTGGATTGCGGTGTTCGCTGATGAGCTTAAAAAGGTACAAATGCCAATATTAAAACTAAAATGGCGACAACACCTAACTTGGCTCAATAATTAACTTGATCAGCAATTTGCCTAGAGTGGCAAATTTACTGAACTGTATTAAAGTATAAGCACAAGACTTAAAGCCATAGTATGATTTCAAATGACTTTCATTGAATGTGCTCGAAGGGCGGTGTTCGTCGATGAGCTTAAAAGTACAATTGTTAAGATTAAAACTGAAGTGGCAAAAATGTCAAACTATTGCAAGGAAATACAGAGAGGATATTGCCAAGCTATTGATAGTAAAGCTTAAAGCTTAAAACACTCCATGAGTGCGGTAGAATTTTACCGGTGGTATCTTCTAGTCTATATACGCTGGCCTTCATAACTTTATGGATGATATATGGCCATTCCCAATTCGGGTTAAGCTTGCCAACTCCTGCTGCCGTCTGAGCGGACATTACTTTCTTCAAAACCAATTATCCCACACAGAATGACTTCAGTTTTGCCCTTTGATCGTGAAATGATGCCATGTATTGCTTGTAGGCAGTAGACTGTATTTGGGCGTGCTCTCTCTGTTCTTCTAGCTGATCTAATTAGTAAAGTAGATTGGCTTCATTTTCATCATCTTGTTAGGAGGTCCATGAGCTCGGAACATTAATCTCACATGGAATGGCTGTTTTTATTCCATAAGTTAGGGAGAAGGGTGTTGCTCCAGTTGTTGTTCGAGGTGATGTCTGGTATGCCCAGAGCACGCTGTTAAGTTTATCTATCCAGAGTTCTTTAGCTTTCCCCAAACATTTTTTCATCCCCGAATAGGATGGTTCTGTTGGTGACCTCGGTCATCCCATTAGATTGGGGATGGTAGACTGATGTGAAGCAAACTGGATGTTCAATTTTGAGCAGAAGGTTCTGAAAGCATGACAATCAAACTGTTTACCATTGTCCAAGATAATGGAGTGTTGTATACTAAACCTGGTGATTACATTTTTCTGCAAGAACTTTATGATGTTGGTCAGGGTGATTGTGGCGAGGGGCTAGGCTTTCACCCATTTGGTGAAATGGTCCATAGCGATAACCAGGAATTGTCTTTGACCGGTTACTGAAGGGAAAGGTCCCAGTATGTCAATCTCCCATTGGGTGAAGGGCCACAGGCTGTGAATCAGCTTCTGCTTCGTCGCACTACTATGTGTGATGTTGGCAAATATTTGGCATTTGTCGCATTTTCGGACTAGTGCTTTGGCATCTACCTCCATCGTAGGCCAATAATATCCCTGTATGAATGCCTTTCGAGCTATGGTCTATGCTCCTTCATGAGCTCCATAAATCCCTTCATGTATCTCCTTTAAGATGTATCCTACTTCTTTTGAACTTACACATAGAATCTAAGGATTTGAGAAAGATCGCATGTACAACTTTTCATTGAGCACGACATATAAGCTTGCCTTTTGTACTATCTTTTGGGCTTATATACGATATTTTGGTAGAGTCCTTGCCGTCAAATACTGAAAAATAGGAGGCGCCATTTGTCCAATGGCTCTTGTACTCGGACTTGGTAGGTTTCATAAGTTGGGTGCGACATTATTCGATAAATAATGTCAGTATTATGTACCGTGCTATTGAGGGAATCTTGTTTTGCCAGGTTATCCACCTCATGATTCTATAGTCGGGATATCTATGTGTTTGACAAAGTACTTCCTCATGCTTCAAGCTTGGCTAGGAGGGCGGTTTCAATTCTTTGTACCAAACTATAGAGCTCTCCTTCGCTTCGAACACTCCCTATAGCTGGCTTATGACTAGCTGTGAGTTCGAGAAGATCTCTAATATATCAAGTTTTACCTCTGTTTCTAGTTGTAGTCCAATACATAGGGCTTCGTATTCTACCACGTTGATTGTAGCTGGGAAGGCTATATGTGCCATTGCCCTAATGCAAATTGTGCCTAGACTCATCAGTAAGACCCGGGCTCTAGCCGCTTTCAAGCACACGGTCTCGTTAACATGCAACTTCTATGCCTCCTTCACTTGTTAGGGAATCGGTGTGTGTAATTCTACCACGAAGTTAGCCAAGACTTGGGCCTTTATTGCTAGGCATGGTTCATACTTGACATCAAACTCACCAAGGCGGGCTACCCACTCCGTTAGCCTTCTCGTGGCCTCCAGTCTTTGCAACACCTTTCTCAAGTTGGAATTGTGCGTACTATGATCATGTGGGCTTGGAAGTATGGATGTAACTTCACTGTGGAGGTGATTAATGTGAAGGCCAGCTGCTCCAAGATGAGGTACTTCAGTTCAGCTCCTCGCAGTACTTTTCTTGTATAGTAGATTGGGAAATGTTGGCTCCCTTCTTCCTATACTAGAACTGCACCTACTGCTCCCTTAGAGATTGCCAAGTAGACGTATAGGGTTTCACCGACCTTTGGTCTACCGAGCAAGGATTGTGTGGAAAGGAATTGCTTTAAAGCCTCAAAAGCTTGTTGACACTCTTTTGTCCATTTGAAACCCTTTAAATTTTTAATCACTTGGTAAAATGGCAAGCACCGTTTAGCTGAACAAGAGATGAACCTCCCTAGAACTGTGATTCTCCCATTAAGCTTTTGTACGTCCCTGACTATTTTTGGGGACTCCATATCCAGGATCGCCCTGATCTTCTCGGGATTAGCTTCTATTCCTCGCTTCGATATCATAAAACCAAGGAATTTTTTAGACTGCACCCTGAAGGCTCACTTTTTTGGGTTCAGCATGAGGCTTGACCTCCTTTGAGTAAGGAAAGTCTCTTTAAGCTTGGATGGTAGATCCGCAGAGACCTTGTTTTTTATGATCATGTTGTCTACATACACTTCTATGTTTCTTCCTAGCTAGTTGGTGAAGAGCTGGTTCATCAATCTCTGATATGTAGCACCTGCATTTTTGAGTTCAAAAGGCATAATCTGATAACAATAAGTACCTCGTGGGGTGATGAAAGCTATTTTTTTCTCATCCGTCGGATTCATTAAGATTTGATGGTAGCCTACTAATGCATCGAGGAAGGCGTACTCTTCAAACCCAGCTGTGGAGTCTACCAAGAGGTCTATATTTAGCAAGAGATAGCTGTCTTTTGGATATGTTTTATTAAGGTCTGTAAAGTTTACACACATAGGCCACTTTCTGGTAGCTTTCTTGACAAGCACTACATTAGCTAGCCATTCAGATATAAGACTTCTTTAATGAATCCATTCTCTAGCAAGGTGTTTGTCTCCCAATCCACGGCCAACTGTCTTTCTGAGGTGTAGCTTCTCTTTTTTTGCTTGACTGGTTTGCATTCTGGGCCAGTGTTCAGGGAGTGAGTTATCAGATCTTTTGATACGCCCTTAATGTTTGAAGACTGCCAAGCAAATATATCCATGAATTCCCTGAGCACGAAAAAAAGTGCTTCCTTGTATGAACCCTCTTTGTTGGTTGATATTTAAACACTTTTTCCAGGAGCTAGCTCGACTGCTTGTAACACTTCCCCTAGTTTGGCCTTTCGATCCCTTGTGTTCGATGTGTCCATCGTGTCGAGAGCAAAAGCCTAGTTAACCTCCTTCAATATGGTTATGTATGTCTCTCGAGCAACTTTCTGATTTCCCTTTAATATTGCTATCTCCTCTCCCATCGAAATCTGGAGCACCAAACTCTGCATGGACACATAAGCATCGACTGCAGCCAACAGAGGCAGGCCAAAGATTACATTGTATGACAAAGGAATGTTAACTACCATGAAATTTGCATTGCATGTTCAAAGTATTGCATTATCTCCTAGCTGGACTGGCAAATCTGCTAGTCCTTCTACTTTGACGAGTTGTTTGAAAAGGCCAATGAGGGGGGTGTTGACTTCCTCAAGTTGATTTTCTGACACTCCTAGGGCCTTGTATGCCTGTAGGGTGATCAAGTTGACCGTACTCCCTGTGTTAATCAGTATCTTCTAGACTAAAAAATCCCGAATGACTACTTCAACCACTAGCACATCACTATTGCAATGCTTAACATGGGACCCATCGGTTGCTATGTGTAATGCCCCTCAGTATACCCTAGGAAAATTTTTCACTAATGAATTATTTGGGTTTAAGTTAAATTAATGTAAATGAATAGAGAGGGACCTAATTGATAAGTGAAAGGGTAAGTTTTGGGAAAATATTAGAAATTAATGGAAGTTATGGACCTTTGGGCATTTTTGCCATAAAAATCTTTTAGGGGTCTAATTAGGTGAGGACACTTGGCTTCTAAAAAGATTTTGAGAGAGGGGATTTGAAAGTGATGGCCGGCCATTCAAGGCTGAATTTTTGCCATCTTCAACTCTTTTCAACTCTTAAAAGCTCCCTCTTAAAATCTCTCTCTAGAAAATTTCTCTCTCTTAGTTTTGTAAGAAGATTTGGTTAGTGATTGCTTATGAGGTATTGTTATTTTTCTTTTTCCTTGTTTGCGTACGTTGTTTCCTTAGAAGAATTTATGGGTTTTCATGGTGAAGTCTCTTTCTTAAAAGGTGAAAGCAGCAAGAAGAAAGAGAAAGAGGCTCTTCAAGGGTGAGGTTGAAATTTGGAAGCTTTATAAAGGTATGGGAACTTGTATGGTTTTAAGTGCTTATGCATGATGTTTTTGACATGAGATCTGTGCTTATTGATGCTATTATATGTTTTATGGATTGACATTAAGCTTGAGATGAGTTTAGAACCAAAATATGCAAGTTGTGTTTAAAGATACAAAAAGCTATCTTAAGATCCAATTGACCAATCTTTATTGTTTTGGCTATATCTTGAGTTCTTGTGATGCAAATTGAGAAATTTTAGTTGGATAAGAAACTATACTTATTTATCTTCATTTGATATGAAGAACACAAAGCTTGAATCAATTTTTATGTTATAGAAAATTTGGATTGAATTCGGATTAGGAATGTTGCCCTGTCATTAGGAGCAGTCTGGTTTCTTTAGTGAATATCTGGAGATATAATGGTCATATTTAGATGATTTTTGATGTTTTAGAAACTAGAAACATAGGGCTAAAACTTTGTAGAAGAGAACTTTGTAAGAAAAAGTCATTTGGTATGCCTAAATTGATATATAAGTTGAATTTCATAACCAGTTTATAGGGTTTTGTGAGCAGTGAAACATTCATTCGGGCAATCGCCGACTGTTGCAAGCACGACTATTGCCGCGAGCGTGACAACAAGTGCTTGTCCCATATACTTGCCTATTTTTCTCCTTTTTTCACTATATTAGGCTATCCCCTGTGTTGCTTTCATAACCGGACATAATAGGCCTTAAAATACAAGCATATAGGAATGATAAACATTAATATATATGAAATTTTATCAAAGTTAGTTCATGAGCATGCATGATTTACATTACTTACTATGAATAATGCCTATGTATATACACATTTCGCATTACCAAAATAATATGCTAATTGTTAAATTATACTATCTTGATTATAATGGATATTTACATGTATAATCTTTCTATATGATGAAATATGATAACTTAAGCACAAGAAATAACACGGTAATATATGAAATAAATAATGCCTCGATTGGAAGTTGGGTGTGGATAGATAAGCATGCCTACAGGGTTACAGTCGCAGCTGCTATAGTCTGACCCGTATGGGTCCACAGTATGTCTCTAAATGAGACCACAGTTCTGATCTCGGTTGGATTGACAGATTTAATACCTTCGGATATTTATATGTTTGATACCTTCGAATATCCATAGCACCCATTATCCACACCCACAAGAATTTAAGTAGGCAATTTATACAATGAATGACATGCATACATAGTTTGCAATCTTTTATTATTATGATTAAATGATACAGTTATTGCTTTCAATAATGTACTTAATATTATGTCTTAATGGATGAATGCATTTTATTTTGTATTATTGTTGTATGCTTGGTGATAACCACTGTGAGTGGTTATCAACATGTTATTTTATTTTCCACTAAACTTTATAGCTTAGTACGGGTGTTTATCCGTGTAGGTTCGCAAGTTAAACCCTTTTTTCAGGGACAAAGCCAATAATTTCAGAAGCCAACATCATATTAAAAAAATCATTTTAATGTATGAGCTTCATTTTTATATCTTTTTGAGTAGATCATGATGAATCTTGTCTTAAAGTAATATGATAATTAAGTTTTGTAATTAATAATCCAACAGAATTTTGATATAACAGTCTTAATCTTTTATGACTTGTATAGTGTATATATGTCTATATGCATCATTAACAGATGACTCACAAGTTAGGATATATGATAGTTGAGTAGATTAACGTAACCCCATGTATTATGGATTAATGAAATATAATTAGTAACAGTAATCAGGTTAATTCAGTATAGTCATTACATTTTTGGTATCAGAGCGCCTTGGTTTAGGCAGTTCTGGCCTATAGGAATTTAAAGGTTCTTAGATATAAAATTCTTGTTGATGTTGGCTTATAGTTGTTGTCCCTATGTTTCTTTTGATATAGTTAGATATGGAAGAACATTGTGAAGGGGTAGATAAATCGGCTGAAAGTAATCTACCTTGACAATCAAATCCTTCTCAACCTGAATCTTCTGCATCCACTCGAGGTGGTGTAGCTGCTGCTGAGCCTGGGGAAGCACTACTAAAAATTTCCCATGATATGACTTAGATTTTACAAAGGATGATTGCATCGAAAACTTCTATTTTTGAGATCATAAAGTATGGTGCAAAAGAGTTTCTGGGTACTACTTGGGAGGAGTCTGAGAAGGCTAAGCTGTGGCTCGAAAGATTGGAATGGATATTTACAAAAGTGCAGTGCCCAGCCAATCAGAAAGTGACCTATGATGTGTCCTTGCTTCAAGGAGCAACTTATGATTGGTGGAAGTTAGTTCAGACACAAGCCCATTTACCTGATTCCCTCTCTTGCGAATTCTTTATGGCAGAATTTAAAAAGAGGTATGTGATTGAAGCATACAAAGATGAGAGGTTAAACCAGTTTCTGAAGCTAAAGCAAAAGGGTATATCAGTGGTTGAATATGAAGTAGAATTTAGTCGTTTGAGTAAATACGTACCCAAGCCCATGCTAATTGGGACTTTTAAATGTCACCAGTTTGAAGATGGGTTGAATGACCAAATCCGAGAGCATTTGATAGGGCCTATCTCTTTGCACCTAGTGGATTATCATCAGTTAGTTCAAGCTGCTATTCGGGTTGAGAAAGAAGAGAATGCCAAAAGAGAAAGAGAGCAAAGAAGAAGAAGTTTCTCTCGGGGTGGCTCTTCAATAGGGAAAAGATCAAAAATGACTCCAAGTGATTAACTAGCTGAGTCTGGTAATCGCCCTACATCCAGAGGTAGATCACAGGGAGCTTTCACTTTAGCTAGTTCTGGAAGGGATACTTCTTCAGGACAGGGTAGAGGTCAAGCTTCAGAGTGTAACTACTGTTATAGGCGACATTAGGGCACTTGCAGAATGCTTACAGGTGCTTGCTTCAGATGTGGCAGCATGGAGCATCTTATGGCAAGTTGTCCTATGAAACAAGAGCAAGCTTCTAGTCAACAAAGTAATAGAGGAGCTTTCAATGTACCATCTTCAAGTAGAGGTCGTGATAGAGGTAGAGGTGGATCGGGTCAGTTTAGAGCATAGTCCAGGAATGCTTTTGAGATAGTAGATCGACCATTCGCTCCTACACCTCCTGTCAGAGCTTATTCCATGAAAGCTAGAGAAGATGTTGATGCTCCTGAGGTCATAGTTGGTACATTCTCTCTCTTTGATACTGATGTGCATGTGCTTATAGACCCAGGATCTACACACTCGTATATTTGTAATAGGAATTGGGTAGAAATGTATCTACTATAAATCATTTGAGTTATGATATATGTGTAATCAGTACTTTGGGTCACAGTGTATGTGTAAATGAAATCTATAGGGATTGCCCCATTTTGATTCAAGGGAGAGAGTTTCCAATTGATTTAATTGTTTTACCTTTCTATGAATTTGATGTAATTCTGGGTATGAACTAGTTGTCTAGATACCAAGCCATTGTGAATTGTAAAGCTAAAACAGTGGTAGTTAATGATCTTGGGAAAAAAGAGATATTAATTCAGGGGATTAAATCTAAACCCTTAGTTAATATTATTTCCACCATGAAAGCAAAGCGATTTCTTAGAAAAGGATGCGAAGCATTCTTGGCGCTAGTACTTGATTCAAAAAATGAGACAGTTAATCTTTAAGATATTTTGGTAGTTAATGAGTTTCCTGATGTTTTTCCCAAAGAACTTTCAGGTTTGCCACCAGAAAGAGAAGTAAAGTTGTCTATAGAAACTTTACCAGGAATTGCTCCTATTTCCAGAGCACCATATAGAATGGTACCATCAAAATTGAAGGAGTTAAAAGTTTAGTTGCAAGAGTTGTTGGATAAAGGTTTCATCAAGGCTAGTGTGTCACCTTAGGGCACACCAGTGTTGTTTGTCAAGAAGAAAGATGGCACCTTGAGAATGTGCATTGACTATCGACAGCTTAACAAAGTAACGATGAAGAACAAGTATCCTCTACCCCGAATTGAAGATCTATTTAACCAGTTAAAGGGTGTTGGGGTATTTTCTAAGATTGATCTGCGGTGGGTATATTATCAACTGCGGGTCAAGGATTTTATAAGATTGCTTTTAGAACTCGATATGGTCATTACAAATTCTTAGTAATGCCTTTCAGGTTGACTAATGCACCAGCAGCCTTTTATGGATTTGATGAATAGGGTGTTCAGGCCCTATTTAGACCAATTTGTTGTGGTGTTTATTGATGATATACTAGTCTATTCTCGTAATGAAGTGGAACATGAGGAGCATTTGAGAATTATATTGCAAACTTTGCGAGAAAAACAGTTATACGCAAAGCTGAGTAAATGTGAGTTCTGGCTTAAAGAAGTTTCTTTTCTTGGGCACGTGGTGTCTTCAGAAGGCATCAGGATAAATCCTAAAAAGATCAAAGTTATTGTAAATTGGAGGCCGCCTATGAATGTGCCGAAAGTCAGAATTTTCTTAGGTTTGGTCGGCTATTGTAGACGATTTGTGAAAGGTTTTTCAGTCATTGCATCTCCACTTACTAAGTTACTTCAAAAATGGATTAAATTTGAATAGACAGATCACTGTCAATTAAGTTTTGAGCAGCTAAAGAAGATGCTAACTGAAGCTCCAGTTCTTACTCAACCAATATCGAGTAAAGAATACTCTATGTATAGCGATGCTTCGAAAAATGGCTTGGGGTGTGTGTTGATGCAGGAAGGTAAAGTAGTGGCTTATGCATCGAGACAATTAAAGCCTCATGAACATAATTACCCGACTCATGATTTTGAATTGGGAGCTGTTGTTTTTGCTTTGAAAATATGGTGACATTATCTCTATGGTGAAAAGTGCAGAATTTATACAAATCATAAAAGTCTTAAATATCTGCTTACCCAACAAGATCTCAATTTAAGGCAGTGCAGATGGCTGAAATTGTTTAAAGAATATAATTGTATAGTTGACTATCATCTAGGAAAGGCAAATGTTGTGGCTGATGTATTGAGTCGGAAGATGATGCTGATCTTGTTGTTACAAGATTGTAAATGGAGGTTTGCATCCGATGGAGCTTTGATAGCTCAATTACGAGCTAGGCCTAATCTAAGATAGGCAGTGATGGATGCACAGGCAGGTGATGAAAAGCTACAGCAAATGGCACAATCAGTGCATGAAGGGGGCCCAATAGAGTATTCAATCAGGATTGATGGTGGTCTCTATTATCGAAATCGATTATGTATACCAGATGTTAAAGAGTTGAAAAGAGCTTTATTGCAAGAAGCCCACAACATTGTATTCACCATGCATCCTGGTGGTAACAAAATGTATTAAGATCTGAAATAATTTTACTGGTGGCTAGGAATGAAGAGAGATGTAACTGAACATGTCTCCAATTTTTTAACATGCCAATAAGTAAAAGCATAGCACCAATTTCCTTTAGGACTATTGAATCCTCTTCCCATTTCTCAATGGAAGTGGGACAATGTTACCATGAACTTTGTCACAGGTTTACCCATTACTCAGAAGAAGCATGATGCTATGTGGGTCATAGTAGATAGATTGACAAAAGTGGCTCATTTTATACCGGTTTGAACTAACTACTCGATGGACAAGTTGGCTAAGTTATATATATACCAGACTGTTAGACTACATGGGGTACCAATATCAATGATTTTAGATCGGGATCCGAGATTTACTTCTAGATTTTGGAAAAGTCTACAACAAGCTTTGGGTACGAAGCTTCTTCTTAGCACTGCTTTTCACCCTCAAACACATGGACAGTTGAAAAGGATTATACAAGTGCCGGAGGATATGCTGAGAGGCTATGTTTTAGATTTTCCCGGGAGTTGGGATAAATATATGACCTTGATGGAATTCGCATACAACAATGGCTATAAAACTAACATTGGTGTGCCACCTTATGAGGCACTTTATGGTCGAAAATGTAGAATTCCCTTGTGCTAGACAGAGCTGACTGAAAACAAGTTGATAGGTCCCGAAATTATAAAGGATACTGAAAAGAAAATCCAACTTGTCAAACAAAGATTAAAAGAAGCAAGTGATAGACAGAAGTCATATGCGAACTTAAAAAGAAAAGACATTGAGTATCAGGTTGGAGATGAAGTGTTCTTGAAGGTATCTCCATGGAGAAAGGTGTTACGATTCAGAAAGAAAAGAAAATTTAGTCCTAGATTTATAAGCTCCTACAGAATTCTGGAACGAATTAGACCGATAACATATAGACTGGACCTTCCCAGTGAGCTATCAAAGTTACATGATTTTTTTCATGTTTCTATGCTCCGGTAGTATTGATCAGATGAATCACATATTATACCAGTGCAAGATATCAATGTCAGATCTGACTACACCTATGATGAAGAGCCTAAGATGATTTTAACCAGGGAAGTCAGACAATTGAGAAACAAAGAAATTCCCCTGGTCAAAGTATTATGGCAACACCATGGTGTACAAGAAGTGACATAGGAGCCTGAAGCAGTCATGCAGGCTCAATACCTACAACTCTTTTATACAAGTATGAATTTTGGAGACGAAATTCTTTTAGGGGGAAAGAGTTGTAAAGCCCCTCAGTATACCCTAGGAAAATTTTTCACTAATTAATTATTAGGGTCTATGTTAAATTAATGTAAATTAAAAGAGAGGGACCTAATTGATAAGTGAAAGGGTAAGTTTTGGGGAAATATCAAAAATTAATGGAAGTTATGGACCTTTAGGCATTTTTGCCATAAAAATCTTTTAGGGGTCCAATTAGGTAAGGACACTTGGCTTCTAGAAAGATTTTGGAAGAGGGGATTTGAGAGTGATGGCCAGCCATTCAAGGCTGAATTTTAGCCATCTTCAACTCTTCTCAACTCTTAAAAGCTCTCTCTTAAAATCTCTCTCTAGAAAATCTCTCTTTCTTAGTTTTGTAAGAAGATTTGGTTAGTGATTGCTTATGAGGTATTGTTGCTTTTCTTTTTCCTTGGTTGTGTACATTGTTTCCTTAGAAGAATTTATGGATTTTCATGGTGAAGTCTCTTTCTTAAAAGGTGAAAGCAGCAAGAAGAAAGAGGCTCTTCAAGGATGAGGTTGAAATTTGGAAGCTTTATAAAGGTATGGGAACTTGTATGGTTTTGAGTGTGTGTGCATAATGTTTTTGACATGAGATCTATACTTATTGATGCTATTATATATTTTATGGATTGATATTAAGCTTGAGATGAGTTTAGAACTAAAATATGCAAGTTGTGTTCAAAGATACAAAAGCTGTCTTAAGATCCAATTGACCAGTCTGTATTGTTTTGGCTATATCTTGAGTTCCCATGACTCAAATTGAGAAATTTTAGTTGGATAAGAAACTAGACTTATTTATCTTCATTTGATATGAGAAAACGAAGCCTGAATCAATTTGCATGTTATAGAAAATTTGGCTTGAATCCGGGTTAGGACTGTTGCTCTGTCAATGGGAGCAATCTGGGGTTTTTAGTGAATATCTGGAGATATATAGGTCAGATTTAGATGATTTTTTATGTTTTAAAAAATAGAAACATAGATATAAAACTTTGTAGAAGATAACTTTGTCATAAAAAGTTGTTTGTATGCCTAAATTGATGTACAAGTTGAATTTCATAACCAGTTTATAGGGTTTTGTGAGCAGCTGAACATTCATATGGGCCGTCATCGATTGTCGCGAGCGTGACTATTGTTGCTAGCATGACAACAAGTGCTTCTCCCATATACTTGCCTATTTTTCTCCTTTTTCCACTATAGTATGCTATCCCCATGTGTTGCTTTCATAACCGGACATAATAGGCCTTAAAATACAAGCATATAGGAATGATAAACATGAATATATGAAATTTTATCAAAGTTGGTTTATGAGTATGCATGATTTACATTACTTACTATGAATAATGCCTATGTATATACACATTTTGTATTACCGAAATAATATGCTAATAGTTAAATTATACTATCTTGATTATAATGGATATTTACATGTATAATCTTTCTATATAATGAAATATGATAACTTAAGCACAAGAAATGACACGGTAATATATGAAATAAATAATGCCTCGATTGGAAGTTGGTTGTGGATAGATAGGCATGCCTATAGGGTTACAGTCGTAGCTGCTATAGTCTGACCCGTATGGATCCATAGTATGTCTCTAAATGAGACCACAGTTCTAACCCCTGTTAGGTCCACAGATTTAATACCATCAGGTATTTATATGTTTGATACCTTCAGGTATCCACAGCACCCGTTATCCACATCCATAAGAATTTAAGCAGGTAATTTATAAAATGAATGACATGCATACATAGTTTGCAATCTTTTATTATTATGATTAAATGATACAGTTATTGCTTCCAATAATGTACTTAATATTATGTCTTAATGGAATGAATGCATTTTATTTTGTATTATTGTTGTATGCTTGGTGATAACCACTGTGAGTGGTTACCAACATGTTATTTTATTCCCCACTAAACTTTATAGCTTAACATGGGTGTTTATCCGTGTAGGTTCGCAAGTTAGATCCTTTCTTCAGGGAAAAAGCCAATAACTTCAAAAGCCAACATCAAATTAGGAAAAATCATTTTAATGTATGAGCTTCGTTTTTGTATCTTTTTGAGTAGATCATGATGAATCTTGTCTTAAAGTAATATGATAATTAAATTTTGTAATTAATAATCCAGCAGAAGTTTAATGTAATAGACTTAATATTTTATGACTTGTATAGTGTATATATGTTTATATGCATCATTAATAGATGACTCACAAGTTAGGATATATGATAGTTGATTAGATTAACGTAACCCCATGTATTATGGATTAATGAAATGTAATTAGTAACAATAATTAGGTTAATTCAGTATAATCATTACACTATGAACTGGACTACTTAGACTGGGGTGTGAATGTTTCTTTTGACGACAAGCACCTCCTTTGCCTTTCTTTTTTTGGATTCATCATACTGTTCTCCCCCTGTTATTACATGGATTACACCAGCTGGTACTTTCTTACTTGGACCAGCTCGGTTCCTGTTTGATGGGGGTGTGTGAGATCTATGCCTCTTAGCTCTATCATCTTGTTTCACAAACTGCGCCAGGGTCTCTCTCGTCATTAAGTGTTCTATCTCTCATTTCAGCTGCCTGTATTCTTCTGTCACGTGCCCCCTATCCCTGTGAAAGGTACAATAGAGGTTCTAATCTCTATTGGGGTGTTCCCTTATTGGTCTAGGCTAATAACTTTTTCGTTCTATTGTATCTAGGCCAGGATATCTTCCCTGCTCGTATTAAAGGGTGTGAACCTCTCTTCCTTCCTGTCTCTAGATTGATGCTAGGAAACTATATAAGTATGGTTGGATGAACTACTTCCTCTGTACGTCCTGGATTCGCGTCGACTATTCCTTCCCTGATCCAGAGTTAACCTTTCGAGATACTCTCCTTCTCTTCCCATCCTCGAGCCACCGTGCGAGTTGAAGCGTATGCGTCAGGCTTCATCCATCTGAATGTATTTTTAAGCTCGGGACATGAGCTCGGTAAAGTCATTTAGGGGTTTCTTGCTTATAGAGTTGCTAAAATCCTGACACATTATATTTTTGATGAGTGCTATGATGGCCACCTCTAGATTGAGATTTTGTATGTCCATTGCTTCAATATTGAATCTCTCCACATAGGCCCATAAGGATTCTTCCTTCTCCTGTATTACTCGATTCAGGTCAGTAGACATTTTGTTCGGTCTGATCGCTGCTACAAACTTCGCGATGAACATATCGATAAACTGTTCAAAGCTTTCAATGAAGTGCTAAAAAAGGTTACGGAACCAAATTTGAGTCTAGTCCATCAAAGTCTGTGGGAAGATCTTACACAGTGCAGTATCATCAGCAGTCAAGACCAGCATGGTATGTTGGAATTGGATGATATGTGCTCGAAGGTCGGCATTGCCATTATACCTTGGCAAATTTGGAAGGCAAATTTTGGGGAATAGAGCGGCCAGGATTTCCTAAGAAAGTAGAGAGTGAAAGCTTCCGTGGTATTGCAAGGTGTTCCTATTATGGTATCTGGTCATCCGATCTTCAAGGAGCCTTTCGAACTACTTGGTCGTTAGGGTAACTGTTGATTCTGAAGCTGGTGGGACCAATAGTGAAAAGGGATCTCTGTTCAATGGTTGAGAGGGTCGAGCAGGTGGGATAGGCTGAGCTGGTTGGGAGGAAGGATTAGCTTGGGCAACTATGGCTGAAAGTTAGGCTAGCAAGTCCTACGCTGCTTGTGGGGTGAGCCTGGATGCATTGGGAATGGCTACAACAGGGGATGTCAAGGTTACGACATTGTTAGTGGGGATGAGTTGTTGTGTTTCAGGGTGAGTGGCGAAGTCTGCCTGGGTTTCTAACGGCGCAGGGTTTAAGTTGATGTTTGGAAAAAGGTCCATGTTCCACACTCACCGCACCAAATGATGACAAGTGAAATTCTAGCAATTTGGGAGGACCTGTAAAATAATTGAGAAGACTAAGGGGGTTTTCGACGAGGGAGCCTCCGATGGTTAAGTTAGAGAGTATTCTGGTTTATCAAAGAATAGTTTTTCTGGTGTTGAAGAGATGATTAAGCATACCTATCTTATTCCCTTATATATACTTGCGTTTTTCTCCAGGAGTAATGGGTGAAATCCCACTACTTGCAGTTACTTTCCCCACTTTTCCTATTTTTGGGGAGATGTGAGAGAAAGGGGGCGGTTACTACCAGAAGCGACATAATTCACCAAGAGTTCGGTGCCAAACTCCTTGAGCATCTGAGATAGATGGGATCTCGAGGATGTGTAGTCGATCTGCTTTGCTAGTCGGACCGTCTGAGTTTGGCGAGGTTCAGATAATTACCATCAAACTTCCTAGGTCGTTGCAGGTTTAGGCCGATCAATAAGTCAGGCTAGGTTATCACTGTATAATTTAAACTTTTCTGCTTTTAGTTGCATGTAAATTTATGTTCACATTCACATTTAGAGATGTTTAGGATGGTGTACGGATTCACTAAACATTTATTGCGTGTCTGGCTTGGGTATTTGTACTTGATGTTTTGAATTAACAAAAATGAGTATTTTGGTATACTCTTTCCTTGCAGTCGGTTGCCAGGAGTTTGAATTCAAAGCTTTTCCTTTTATTTTTATTGTCTTTTTAGGGTATTTTGTTGTTCAGGTTGGAATTATTCAAAGCCAAAGTTGTAACCAAGTACTGCATCGTCGACAATGTAGGGACAGGCTACATTTTCAACAATTTTCAATTATCTGTATGTAGACCTGCACTGACAATAACACAACAATTGATTTCATTTTTGTTAATTACTCCAATTTTATAAAAACATAATATTTTTTGAATAAAAAGACCTATTTCATTAAAGCAACTGCTAAATATAAGGGGGAGAAGAAGAAAAACTAACTCCTGAAGAGACAACAAAGGTCCTAGCTAGAACATGAGCAAGATCGTTATCGGATCTTCTAACAAATGTAAACAAATAATTATTAAAATAATGACTGGCATCTAAGCAATCTTTAACTAAATGACCAAAGGGAGAAGCATAAGTAAAAGGTTTGGTGAGAGTATAAAAAACATTAAGGCAGTCCATCTGCATATGAATGTTTTGGAAGCCAACTTTCTTCATCCAACCCAATGCCTCTTTCATCGACATAGCTTTAGCCAAAAGAGGATCAAGAGGACAGTTAAGAGTTCCATGCTCGGCCAAAACAAAATTCCTAAGAGAATCCCTACAAATCCAGCCATAACCCACTCTATTTTTAGCCATAAAAATAGCAACATCACAATTACATTTGAAAAAATTGTTGGGGGGAGGAGACCATAAATCCAATGTAATAATATCAAATAAAGGGGTGAAGATGAAGTCCTGCTGGTGCACCACTAGCCACTGGTTCAAGCACACTTTAGCCATTCAAGGAACTGCTCCAATACTCATATACTGCTGCTGCCATATGAATTTATTCCTTCTATACTAGATCACCCACATCTAAAACAAAGCCAAATAACAATCATCATATTGAAGGGAAGAGAACCAATTCCTCAAAGTTGCTGCTACTGTACTATTCTCGTCAAAGCAAACACCTAAAGAACTAGCCATCCAGATAGATTTTGAAGTTGGGCAATTGAAGAGAGCATGAAATACTATTTCATCCGTTAGGGGAGAACAAAAAAGACACATATTAAGGTCAATCACATGTCTATGAAATAAATTAGACCTGGTAGGAAGCACCTCCAATACACACCTCCAAGCAAATATACAAAGCTTAAGTGGAATAGCTAAGTTCCATAAAACTTACCAGGGAAAATCAAAGTTCAAGAGAGGGAGAACAGAACCTTTAATGAATCGGTTGGCACTTTTGACAAAGTATTGCCCATTGTTTTCCAGTGACCAGTAAATAAAATTAGATGAAGCACGATGATGGAGAAGGATTCTCAAAATCTTAGAGATATCCCTACTTTCAAAATTTGCCTGAAGAGTAGCTACATCCCAACTAGAGCCATCTCTTAACAAAAAAGAGTAAACCTTCGAATTCAACAATTCAGGCCGTGAAGGAGTGGAGATCTTTGGATTTGATTTATCCAACAACCAGGCATCATTATAAATGTCAATGTTAGACCCGTTACCAACTTGCCACCTTAGATTCTGGGAGACCATATCTCTAGCCGCCATTATACTTCACTAAGTGTAGCTAGGTCGCCTGCCAACTTGAGCTTGAATAACACTGTAATGTGGGTAATATTTAGCCTTCAACACCCTAGCCACCAGGGAATCCCTTTTGTAAATCAACTGCCAGACTTGCTTTCCTAATAGAGCTATATTAAAATCATGGACATTTCTAAACCCAAAACCACCCATTTTCTTCGAAGCATAGAGAAGTTCCCATCATATCCAGTTAACACCACCTGAATTACTGCCCTTTGAGTGCCACCAGAATCTATTAAGCATTCTATGGATCGAGTCACATAAACCTTGAGGGATAAAAAACAAACTTATAAAGTAAGCTAAAATGGCTTGAAGGACTATTTTGATGAGAATCTCCTTACCACCCCAAGAGAGAAATTTATTTCTCCAGTTGTTGAGCCTCTTCCAAATTTTATCTTTAATAAAACTAAGGGCCTTATAGCAATTATTGCCTACGAACATAGGCATGCCGAGATAAGAGGTAATGCATTGCGACACTGAAACACCAAGCAAATTATAGAACAGAAAGCACATGTAAGGATCAACATTCTTATTGAAACCTATAAAAGATTTTTGGTAGTTCATTGCTTAACTAGATCCCTTTCCATACAAATTGAGACAATCCTTAATAGCAGTCGCTTCATTAATATTAGCTCTAAAGAAAAGATATGAGTCATCAGTAAATAATAAATGGTTGATAGCAAGAGCACCTCTGGCGATTTTACATCCATGAATAAACTTACGATGCTCAAGCTTAAATAGGGCAGCAAACAACCCTTGAGAGTAGAGAATAAAGAGGTAAGGGGAGAGAAGATCTCCTTGCCTAAGACCCCTTTATGGATAAATAGCATCGATGGAATATCCACTCGAATAGATCTGATAAGAGATAGATGAGATGGACAACATGATTTTATTAATCCATAGATCATGAAATCCCATTCTACTCATAATGTTTCTCAAGTAAGACCACTCCATTTTATCGTAAGCCTTAGCCATATCAAGCTTCAAAGCAATAGTACTGCTGACACCTTTAGTTTGGCTATGCAGATAATGTCCAACCTTATATACAAGAAGGACATTGTCGGTAATCAATCTACTAGGGATAAAGGCACTCTGGTTTTCAGAGATTACATCATTCAACATACCCTTTATATGATTAGCCAACATTTTTGCCATGATTTTATAGACAATGTTGCAAAGTGCAATAGGTCTATAATCAGAAATAAGCTTTCGCAATTTAATCTTAGGAATTAAGACAATGATGGTATCATAAAGGTCTGCAGGCATAACACCACTATTAAGAATATGAAGAACAAAAGCACCAATAATTAAATCCCATTGGGATTGGAAAAAACCTGGATTAAAGCCATCAGGGCCTGAAGCCTTATCTAGATACATGAAAAACAAAGCTTCTTTTGTAATGCTCATTCTAATTACCTTTTTATTTATATATGATTTCATTTAATTACTTGCATAAGTATTGTAATGCTCATTCTAATTACCTTTTTATTTATATATGGTTTCATTTAATTAATTGCATAAGTATATAGATATACATATATATTAACATACTTAGAACATGTTTACAAGCAATTCATTATAGGTATTCCACATTCTTTATGATTAACGTATTACAAAAGTGACTAAACTACCAAAATTGGTCTTTACTCGGCTTCCTCCTAGTGGCCACAGATGTTGTTTTGAAAACTGGCACCTCAGGTCTACACCTGTATACCTATATGGGAAAACACCCATGCTGAGCGATAGCTCAGTGGGGAGTAAAGCAATGCAATGGACTTTTTGTTGAAGATGCAAACACAATTAATATGATATAACAATGATTATAAGGCACTAAAATATTTACACTATTAATCATTCACCAATATTCATGCAATAATTTAAGTTACTTTTATTTGCCTGAATTTCCATTGATGGTGGATAACAAGTACATAACACTAGATACTGGCGAGCAGTATCAAACACTAGAGACATATTAGTCTCGAGTCATTAGATACAAATAGGTATCAGAACACTGGACACCTTTCGATAGCAGCTGCAATCACTATCCCTTTATAGGCATGCCTATCTATCCACGGCTATAAAAAATTCAGGCTTAATAAGTCTTTGATCACTCAAGATTATCATATTCGATACATTAAAGGTCATAAGATTTATACATAACAGAATATACAAATAATATCCCTATATAATACATAATTAACTTCATTTAAATTACACTTTAAATAGAGTTACCACTTTATGTGACATGTAATAATAAGCATATCATTGATCATATTCATCACATTGCATTATTATACACTTAAAGATCATATATGTATCTATTCTTTTAATTCCATGCTTAATGTGGCCCCATTAGGCTCAAAAGTGTACATAAGGGTTGTGGTAAAGTTTGGAACACTTAAATATCACAATGGCATCAAATAAAACGTTACTTGGTGGAGGTAGGTGTGTTCTGTTGCGAGCATGAAAGGGGTCACGACTGCGACAGAGGGCTTATCTCCCTGCTCACGAATTTTATCAACTGCTTTCAATATCTAACTTGCATGTCAATTTGGACACACTAAACGACGTTTTTAGGAAAAGTGATATTCTACAAAGTTATTTCTCTATGTCTCTAGTTTTCAAAACATTAAAAATAATACAATTATGACTTCTAAATCGAAAGATATTACTAAAATAGTGTATAATACTCTAGATGACATAGCAGCAGACATTACTCAAATTCAAGCCGTATTTAGGGGACTTTAAGGGCAAAAATAAGGTTCGATTTCTTCTACAAAGTTGTAAATATATATTGTTATCTTTCATTTCTAACTGTATTCACTTCATTTGGGCATTTATAGAAAGAGTTATACCCTTTACACTAAAACGGGTTCAAGTGAATCTTAAGGCAGAATTTTCACTAAGTCACTTTTTCATGTACAATTATCATTTTTATGCAATAATAACATCATTAACTAGTTATACCATCAATTAAAACAACAATTATAATACATGAATCATCTTACATTGATTAAACACATAACAAGGAAAATGAAAGCTGCCAAACCTTTTGGCAAGCTCTAACCCTTTCTTTGGGTTCCTTCTCCTTCCTTCTCTTTACCCTTGCTAAATTCTCCAACTAAAAATTTCATAAACACACATCAATATCAAAATCCCATCCATAATCCCAGCCCTTATGTTTGAAATAAATAGAGAACCAAACTTGAACCAAGAATCTTATAAGAACTTACCTTAAATTAACCAATATACACAAGCTCTATTTTAAGAAGAATTATAAGCAAACGAGTGGTAGGAAGAATAAGAGTTGCTAAAATTTGTTTTTGGCCCTTAAATTGCCGACCCATTCACTAAAAAAGGCAGATTTTCCCTTTCATTTTCTTGCTTTCACTTCACTCTTCTAAAAGAGACACATGCTCTTACCTAATTGGCTCACTTGTCACCATATAATAATTTGCATTTTACTCCCTCTAGATAGTCTAATTTTCCTCTTACACACTATACTAATTTATTTTAATACATTATTCCCACTTCTTTAATAATAATGCACATTTACCCCTAAAGTGACAATTTACAAAATTGCCCTTCACTTTTACATTAATACCGATTATGTCTCAATTGCATTATTAACAATTCTTTCACACTAAAACTTTTTCAACCTTTCTTTCCACTATATACTAATTCTATTAGGGTATGCTTTGAGGCCTTACATCTTTGACCTCACCCATATCAAAAGGCCTAAACAGATCTTCATTTTGAGCCGTTGAGATACACAGTTGAACCAAATCAAGTTACTTCAAATAATTGCCATGAGAAGATTTAAAGATACTATCAAAATACTAAAAGATATGATCTTGCAGCCTTGTATCCCAACAAATTTTAGCTTTATTCGGTGTATGCAGCTGAGTTATCAAGTTTTTTTCCTCTTATTCAAAGCAAAAGCATGGAAGAACTTGGTATTCATATCACCCTCTTTCAGCCAATAGACTTTGGCTTGCTATTGCTAGTAGGTGTTCTTCTTTAGTAAGAGCTTTGTTAACTTCTCTTTAGATTGCTTGAATCTAGCGATAGACATAGCATCCATCTTTGGGCGCAGAAGGTTTAACTCTTTTTTACAGCCACTGATTTCATCAATAAACTTATGATGAATCGAATGACCCCAAGAATCCAAAGAAGCCGAGCAAAATACAAGCCGTTAAGCTATAAAAAAGGACACTGCATCTGCCTAACATTTAGCAAAAATAGACTTGAACTCCTGGTATTGAATCTAAACATTTTCAAATCAGAACCTTTTATTATAAGAATGCTGACTAGAATCAGTAGCAAGTAAAAGAGCCATATGGTTGAAGTAGCCATGCCCATATAGGTAATACAACTATCTGGAAAGACATGAAACCAATCATCATTGGCAAGACCCCTATCTAGTTTTTCTCTGATCCAATTATCAAAACCTTTTGATCTTTCCCAAGTGTACTTATACCCAAAAAACCCCATATCATAGAGACCACAATGTTGAATGGTATTTTGAAAAGCATTAGAGAGAGACACTGGATGAGGATTACCTCCAGATTTTTCAAAAGTGGCTAAAAGATCATTATAGTCTCCCATGACACACCAAGGCCAAGAATTATTCTCTGCAAGTTGACGAAGCAATTGCTAGGAGTGATGTCTCAGGTTACGATCTAGATTATCCTAAAAATCAATAAATCGAACATCTTTATAAGAGTGAGAAGAGATTATCACATCAATATGATAAAGAGAGTAAGAATGAAGGGAGATAGAAATGTCGTTCTTCTAAAGGAGGGTGAGACCTCTACCAGAGTTAGGATTGTGGATAGAGAACTTATCGGCAAAATTAATACGACTACATAATCTACTGATATGAGCTTGAGAAACACAAACTTTCATGAAAAATAAGAGAGAAGGGCAAAGAGAGTGGACCGTATCAATCAACTCTAGAACTGTTTGGGTACGGCCCAACCCATAACAATTCTAAGTTAAGGCAATTATGGCTCCTGGCAAGCATGTACAACAAGTTCTTCCTTAATCATAGCAACATCTCTAGCTTCGAAATCCTTACTAACACAAGAAGAAGAATTTGGATTTAAGTTTGAAGAATCCTTAGAAGAACGACACCGTTTATTATTCGCCTTTAATATACAATTCAACTGAGAGCTATTATCAACATTTAAGTCTTTTCCACCTGTCAAGTCCTGATTGGCTAAAAGGCTAGTACCTCTATGCACGTAAGAATAGTTGGTTATAGCAAGGGGATTATTATCATTTTGACTTGCTAAAATCAAGGCATTGTTATCAACGAAAAAAGATCCCATATTATTCGAGTTAATATGATTCCTTCCTAAGATGGACTTCTGCTGATTTGGGAAACTATCCAATTGACCCAAATTTTGGGTGGAGTTATCCATATCACCATTGATCTCTTTCATGTTAGATCTGAACCACCACTCGCCTGAGTACGTGGTCACCTTCTTCATCGGGAGCTCTGAGAAAGGAGCCATACATGAACTGATAACCATTCAAATTGATCTCAAATCTTATGTCGCAAAATTTCTCCTAATGCCCTATAATGCCATAAAGAAAACAAAAGATTGGAAGTGTTTCATATTTAAAGTTGATCACTACCCATTCTCCTCCCTGTTTCTTCACCTTCATAGAAATTTTGAGAGGTTTTCGCACATCCAAAGTGATTCGAATCCTCATAAAATATTTTCAAGAACCATTAATACTTTTCGGATCAATCTTAACGAAGGACCCCAACTGATTGCCTATGTTTTTTCCAATATGCTCTGTCCAGAAGCCAATAGGTAGATTGTAGCATTACACCTAAAAGTCCACAGTAAACAGCTCTACATCACCTAGTTGGATGCCAATTTCCATCTTCTTCAATACTAGAAGTTTCGACTCAAACAACAAAAGGCCATCATTAAGAACCAGGTTCATATCCACCTTATGAAAGAACTGAAAGCTAAACAATTTAGGAGCTAGCTCTTAGATTTCGATTCCTTTACCAAGTTGCCATGCCTAAGCCATTGTAGCTTTAAAGGTCGTAACATTCACAGATCTATTAGATATGATTTTCCCTATAAGACATAACTCCAAGTCCGTCTTCTCATCAATGAACCCTTCATCTTCTAGCATAAAACCATCATTCGCATCTTCTTCTAGGGTAACTCTTTCACATCTTAGAGTAATATCTGTTGCATTAGGATTAGTCGCCATGGGTAGGGATGATCACGGGGAGGTGATTCCCTGGCCCCGGCGGGGACCCGCCTTGTTCGGGGCGGAGAATTCCCGAATTTTCCCCTGGCTAGGACGGGGACGGGGGAAAAAAATTCCCGTTATGAATTCGGGGACAGGGGCGGGGAATGGGGTATTTGCCCCGCAGGGATCCCCGGCCCGCAATTTTTTTTTTAATTTTAAAATATAATATTTTATAAATAATTAAAATTAAAATTAAAATATAACTTAATTTTATAACTATTAAATTTTAAATTATACTTAATTTTAAATTTATGAATGGTTAAAATTTATATTAATTTAAATTATTATTTATTTTAAATTTTTTATTTATTAAATATTATATTTTAATTTTAATTATTTATAAAATATTATATTTTAAAATTATATATATATATATATATATATATATATATATATATATATATATATATATATATATATATATATATATATATATATATATATATATATATATATATATTCGGTGGACGAGGATTCCCGCGAGGTGGGGGACGGGGGGGATTTCCTCCCCGTTCTAGAGTCGGGGGCGGGGACGGGGAATCATCGACCCCGTGCGGGGCAGTGAGTGGGGATATAATCCCCGGCCCCGCCCCGTCCCGTGAGCATCCCTAGCCATGGGACACTGGAGAGCTAATCAAGGAGGGAAGGAAAACAACGCTTGCTACTAGGGCAAGAGGAAAACTTTTATAATTTTTTTTTAGTTGTTAGACCAAATATAAAAATTTTTAATAGTTTAAGTATCAAGAATGGATTTTACATTAATTATTTATCAATAACTATGATCATAAATATATTTACAAATGTTGAAAAAAAAGGTTCAAGAGATAAATAGGATAACATCGATCATTTGTCCTTTAATAAGAGGTTTTGTATTTTAATTTCAAAAATAGAGAATATATACTTTGTGCCTATCTAAAAAAATTCAAATTAAGCTAATTTATAAATTTAAAATACCGAATTTTTATATAAAAAAATATATCCAGAAAAATTTAAGCTAAGCTAATCTAAAAATTTAAAATATCAATTTGTTATATACAAAAATATTTTTAAAAAAATTAAAACCAAAATTTTATGCACTTTTAGTTGGGCATTGGCTGTAAAAATACATTTTCGAGTTTAAATTAATGTGTTTGATCCAAATGCATAATAACAATAAACATTTCGAAAATTCTATACACTTTTAAGTTTCAATTAAGTATCAAACGGTCTGGATATTAATATTTGAAAGTAAATATATTAGAGAAATCTCTCTCTATAGATTAGATTGGTTCATAGAACTTCAAAAAAAAAAAAGAAAGAAAAACTAGTAACCGGTATATAACTGTTGAGATGCGTATTAACGTGATCCTCTTATTTGATACAAGTTCAGCAATGGAAGAAATCATTAAGGATTAATTTTATCAATGATATTGTAATCTCACAATATGCAGTTATATATATATATATATATATATATATATATATATATATATATATATATATATTAAAATAAAAAAAAAAAGAAAAGGAAAAGAAAAAGAAAGGTTTAGTCATTGACTGTATGGAAGTTCCGTCTCCCATCCGGCATTGACACTAGCGAAGAAATTTCAGTGTTCACACTTCACACAAAAGCATCTCTTAACATGCAAATCAAGAAAAGAAAAGACAAATTTCTTATCAAGAAATTCAACAAAACATTTATAATTGCGATTTACGAATGGTGATTGGAAACAAAGAAAAAGGTCGGATTGGATGTTTTAACCTTGATTTAGTAACTGTTTCAAGTAATTTGGTAATTGACGGTAGTTTACCATTTTCTATAGCTTGATCCATTCGTGTTATATATATATATATATATATATATATATATATATATATATATATATATATTCAGATTTGATATTCACGTAGCCTAATAAATATGAATTTGTATAATGGATTAAAATCCTGGGACTATAATTTAAAAAAAATATTAATTAGCCAGCATGGAGTGACCCACACAAAAGCATACTGAAGGACTACATTTCCCTGATAGCCGACGATTTATGCAAGTTGCAACGACTAAGAGGTCAACTTATTTCTGGAAAAAAAAGTGTAAATTATCAAATAAATAGCCCCAGGAAAAGAATGAGCAAAATTAAAGAAACTTCACGGTTTCTGCATCCTGGAAAATTATTTATTTATTTTGTTTTTTCAACCTTATTATAAGTACTTCTTCTTCTTCTCCTAATTAAGCAATCTACGTTGACATTTCTGTTTCCATCTCTTATTTGCAGGCACAAAAATGGAGCGAAAGCTGCAAGAAACAGTCCTGAAAGGCGATGTAACTACATTCCTTAGCCTGATTGAAGAAAACGAGAACGTAATTGACGAAACTATCCTCGCAGACTCAACCACCATTCTACACGTAGCGGCGAGGCTGGGGCATGTGGAGCTGGCCGAGGAGATAGTGAAGGCGAGGCCAGAGATGGTGACGGTGGTGAACAAGGCTATGGAGACTCCACTGCATGAGGCATCCAGGAATGGGAGGATTGAGATTGTGAACCTGTTGGTGGAAACAGATCCATGGGTTGTTTATAAGACTAATAAAGATCATCAAAGTGCTCTTTTTGTGGCCTGTGAAAGAGGAGAGCTTCAAGTCGTGAAATTTCTTCTGGATTTTCCTTTCTTTCTCATGTCTGAAGTTGATGGCTTCACTACTTCCCTCCACGTTGCAGCTTCAGGAGGGTATACAGGTAAGTTGCTTTTACTATATGTATATCTTCGTATAAAAATATCATTCATCTGGTAATTGCAATAGGTTTATTGGGGAACATGCTTATTTTAAAACCTCAAAAATTGTATTAAGAAAGTTTTATGGATTAAGTAAATAATAAAATTTTTGCATAAAAAAAAAAAGAAAGAATAGAATTTTGAATTTTATGGCAGTTGAGAATTTTCTAAAAATAATACAAAAACCTAACATGCTCTTCAATACAAAAATAATAAAAATAATTATAGTTATAATTATCAAGGGAGCTCTCCTTTATCTTCAACTAATTAGATATGCACATACTTTATATGTGTCAAATTATTTTTAGTAAAAACTGTAATATATTTTTATTCGCAATTTTAAAAAATTGGATCTACTGACAAAAGATAAAAAAAATTAAATATTTGTATCTTTTACATTTATTCTTTTGCAATGCTTTAATTGATCTAGAAGGTAGAAATAAAAAAAATATATAATTTATTTATGAATGGCTTAAATAAAAAAATAGATAATTAGATATTATTTAAAAAATATATAAATACGTGGATATAATACATTTTTGCATCTTTCAGTAATAGGAATATTTAGGATCAGAACAATAATTTTTTGGCAATTCATTTATAAAAATAATAATTATTCATTTAAAAATAATTTTATTAATTATTTTTATTTAAGAAAATTTTCATCAGTTGCTACGTTCTTTTATAGATAGTACACGCTATAAGTGTAAAATATATTAGAAGAAAAGTTCTGAAATAATTTCAAGAAAACATTTGTTATGGGTCAGAAGAATATAAAACTAGACGTGTCAGTTTTTGATCCAAATCGATGGATTGGACTTGAATCCGCTTAAAAAAGTTATTCAAACTCGGTTTTGATCTTGGAAAAAAAAAATACATGCTCTAATCCAAATTTGATCTATAAAATTAAGAGCCGATCTATAGGTCAATTGGATCAATTTGAAACAGATCTACAAGAAGCAGATTATGATATTTTTTTTTATAAATTTTTTAATATTTTCAAATCTTAAAAGACATCTCAATTTTTTTTAAATAAATATAATTCCACTTGCAATTTGAATCGGAATCAATTAATTATATAATATTGCAAAATTATAATTTGATTTGACCCAAAACTTGATTCAATATTGGCCCCGTCCAATCTAACTTTTATAAAACCTATATATAAAACATATTATAAAAACACAAATTATCCTGCAGCATGTAAAATTAAATTTTTGGTTATTGGAAGTTAAATTTTTGCTAATAAAGCTTTTTTTTTTGGTTGTCCATCTGGTTCATCGGAGCTTTGCCCCGATTACATCCAGATCCGACCCGCGTTGCGCACCTAGCTTTGATGGGAGAGTCTCCTAGCGGGGATTTTCTGCATACATTAGGTCTCGAACCCGAGACTTTATTTAAGCGAAATCAAGCCGCTTATCACTTGGACCAACCCCGTTAGTGCTAATAAAGCTTTTTAATGAAGTTGCTTTAGCTAATATTATAAAAGATATAAGGTGTTGCCCGCTTAATACGACATATAGAGAGAGAGAGAGAGAGACAAAAAGTAGAAAAAGAACAAGTCGTTGATGTAAGAAATGGATTATATAGGCTCAATACATAAATAGGATCACGGGTAAATTAAAAAGTTTAAAGTTTTAAATTTCTATTTAATCATAATTCAAATTTTCACTCTATCCCATCACAAAGATGTGTTATAAAAAATACTTAAATTTAGTTTTATAATTTATTTGAATTTATAAATTTTAATAATGACCTATTAAATATTATATTTATTAATTTTATAAATAATAAATATAATTTATTTTTAAATATGTAATAATCAACTGTGCTGATATAATTATCATAACGAAATGGATTGATTTCCTTGATTTTAATAGGTTTCTTTGTTGACTGGCCAACAAGATTGCATGTATTGACTTTTATAATAGTAAGTCGTGAAATTATATAAATAAATATGGTATTTTACAGAAATCGTGAAGGAAATCGGGAAGGTACGTCCAGAATTTAGATGGAAGAAAGACAAGAATGGGTGCATACCATTGCATCTAGCATGCAGCAAAGGGCATCTGGAGACAACAAGAGAGCTCTTAAGGTTCGATACAGACCTTTGTTTCTTGCAAGATAATGATGGCCGAACTCCCCTCCATTTGGCTGCAATCAAAGGCCGAGTCAGCATCATGGATGAGTTACTGTGTGCTAATCTTGAATCTGCTGAGTTGATCACTAAAAATGGAGAAACTGCTCTTCATTTGGGTGTCAAAAACAACCAGCTTGATGCTGTTAAATACCTTGTGGACACACTCAATATCACCAATCTCATTGATAGACCTGATAAGGATGGTAACACTGCTTTACATATTGCAGTTGCTGGCAAACTTATTGCTGTAAGATTCTCTCTCTCTTTGCATTTGCAGAATCAAGATTTTGGGAAACGTTGAAAAATCCAATGTTAATTTCTTATCGGTGCGTGATTAGGTGCACAGTGTGCGCACGCGTGCAAATCAGGCTAGATTTGCTTGATATAGCGATGTGCACGTACTCACGCACCCAAGTAATTCTCTTTTTTATCCTTTTTTTTAGACACACGCTCTAGTTATAAAGGTACTAATTTGCAAATTCTTTTCTTGGCTGTTACACTTAATGAAGATGGTGACCTACCTACTGAAGTATAATCCTGATGTGAACGCCATAAACCGTAAGGGACAGACTGCACTGGACGTAGTTGAGAGTGGTGCTAAAAATTCTGGCAATCTCTTAATTTTACCAGCGATACACAATGCTGGAGGTAAAAGAGGTGAACAACTCCCACCAACTTCGTCAGAAATCATTCACCAAATAGAATATGAAAAGTATCCCAATCTCCCAATCTCTCGTACTCCAAAAAAACTCATGAAGGATTCTCCGAATCATCACCACCGTAGAGGGGTTCGCCGCAGGCGAGAAAAGCAGCTAGAGATCCAAGGTGAAGGACTACGCAATGCACGCAACACAATTACTGTGGTAGCCGTTTTGATTGCCACTGTTACATTTGCTGCTGGCATAAACCCTCCCGGTGGGTTTAACCAAACTACTGGAATAACAATCCTAGGAAATCATACTTCTTTTAAGGTTTTTGTGGTTTGTAATGTTGTTGCATTATTCATGTCACTTGGCATTGTTATTTTCCTAGTCAGCATTATCCCTTTTCGGCGAAAATCAATGATGAAATTATTAGCTGTGACACATAAGGTAATGTGGGTGTCCATGTCATTCATGGCGGCTGCTCACATGGCTGCCATGTGGACAATCCTGCCACATGGGCACGGGTGGCGTGGTGCATGGTTATTGGTGGCAGTTTTGGGGATAGGGGGAGGGTGCACAATGGGAATTTTTGTGGGGTTAGGGTTTTTGCTGGCTCAGCATTGGATTAGAAAATGGGAATGGAAGAAAAATAAGGGAAAGGGGAAGAATGATACTCCTACCAGTAATGTCAGTCGGGTTGAAGAACTGATGGATATGAAAAGAGGTAGCTGCAATTCTACTAGTAATTCAGATGTTGATAGCTCTGATAAAGGAGGATACCACTTGTATTAGATTAATTTTTTAAGTATTATTATTAGGTTAATTATTTTAAGCATAGATATTACATACCTTGTCTAATTAACTTGATTCGTATTTTTGAAGTTCATGTAGCAATGTATTTATAAAATAGCATTTTATTGACTAGATACGTTTCAGCAGCTCAATTATGTGCATACTCTACGTTAGTGGTAAATGTAAAGGGGTAAGAGGCGGCTATATCATCCCCATAATAACATTTTTTAACATTTGATATTGTAAATATTGTCAATTCATCTAAAACTGAAACATTTTAAGATTTCGAAGGTTATAATTAATCACACCAAACACATTTTAAAAATTATTATTTGTTCAAACAAACTTTATAATTTAAAAAAAAAAAAGAAATTCTGATTTCTATATATTTTTGTATTAGTTAGAGAGTATATTTATAAGAAAATACATAGAGAAAATATTGAATCAATATCTGCCTACACACTTTTAAGGCTAAGAACAAGAACATCCCTTGGAAGAAGGAATTCTAAAACGATTACTCCTTAATTTCTCTACTAATTTGTTTCTAATTTTACACCCCACGCCAACACTACCCTCCAAATTGGTGCATACATGTCTGTGATGCCCAATTTATCAAGTAAGTAGTGAAAGTTCTTATTGAAGTGAGTAGTGAAAGTTCTTATTGAAGAGGGCTTCTGTAGGTATGTCTGTCAACTGATCCTTGAATTTGACAAAAGAACATTGAATTTTCATTAAGATTTTGTTTGATGAAGTGCCGATCCACTTCAACATGTTTAGTCCAATCATGTTAGATTGGATTATGAGAAATATTAATAGTTGTCTGGTTGTCGCAGAACAGGTTCATTTCAAAGCTAGAAGCAAACCCGATTTCATTTACCAATCTTTTAAGCCAAAGAAGTTCACACTTAGCAATTTCTCGAAACTCTTTGACAATAATAATTTTATCGAAACTCAGCTTAAGCACTAGATAAAGCTACAACCATTTGTTTCTTGCTCCTCTACATAATAAGTTTGCCTCCTACAAAAGTGAAATAGCCTGAAGTAAACTTTCTATTAGAAATATTACATGCCCAATCTGCATTTGTAGAACCCTTAATGTTTAGATGATTATTCTTGTAAAACATCAGTTCCCCTTTTCAAGAAAAAATTTTAAATATCATAGAATACAGATTACAGCTTTCATGTGATGTTCCCTGGGGAGCATAAATTGATTTACTACGCTCACAGCATAAGCAATATCTTGGCGTGCATATGAGATAAGTAAATAAGCTTTCCAACTAGCTTTTGGTACCCCTCCTTATCAGTTGGCACATGATTTGAAAATTCCCCGAATTTATGATTCTGGACAATAGAAGTATCCGCCAGTTTACAATCTAATAGTCCCCCTTCTGACAGCAAATCTAATACATATTTTCACTAAGAGAGAAACATGCCTTGTGTAGATCTTGCTTTAAGTAATGGGCGCTGAAACTAACAAAAATAAAATTTTTACTTAAAATTAACTTATAATTGATAATAAATAGGTCGAATTTACAGTGATTAATCAAATTTTAATTTTTTAAATAACCAGAAAATTAAAAAACTAAAAATAAATAATTGGAGTTTTGTAAATTAATGACTTAAAAGATAGAATAATAATAATAATAATAATAATAATAATAATAATAATAATAATAATAATTAAAGATGAAATTAGTAATGAGAAATTTCAGCTAAAAATATTTGCGGCAGAAAATTTAATTTTACTTATCACAGATGAAAAAACAACTCTAAAATCATATAATAGACCTGTTATAGTCGTCGGCTTCTTGCTATTGACCAATTTTTCCGTATTAAAGTAAGACTATAATTAACGCTAACCAATAAATAACATTTTACAAGCAAAAAATTTTCAATTTATTGACAGTTTTATGAATTAGAAATACCTGACCTAAGCCAATCAATTTCTCAGCGAGATTAATTCAAAACAAATCATGCATTTACTTAATACAACAGTATTTTTAAGTATTGTTATACTAACAGATTTAATAATTTTAATTAGTTTAATTAAATGAATAATAAGCCCTTATTGAATATAAAATAAATAACAACGGAGATGTAATTTCTCTAAACTACAGTAAATAAAATATAAATATCACATAAAATTAAAGAAAACAATAAAGTAAAAATGATATCACACTAACTAGTTAAATTATTCCCTTAAATTAACTTTTAACCGAAACAAGTTGTTTAGTCGGCCATGGCTATGGACAAAATCACAAGAATTTTAGAAAGAATTCTTGTTACAGCAATAAAAAATAGAACAAGGAAAAAGATGATCTAAAACTATTTCTATTCCTAAAAAGTAGTTTAATCCTACCCAAACTAGGAAAATAAAAATGAAAAATCCTTTAAAATGAACTATCTAAAAATATTGTCTATTGATTCCTAAATTATAATATAATAATCATAAAAAAAAGGCCGGAATTCTTTGGACGGCTAGCTAGGTCAAATCGCGCACAAAGTAAATCAACTTTTTAAATATTCTATCCAGTCGTCTTGCCCTTTAGCCTTGGGCAAAGCCAAAACTTACCCTTGCCTCTTAGTTTTGGGCAAAGCTAACGCTCATTTCTACTGAGATTCAGCTTTTTACTTCCAATTTTTTTTAAAATTTTCATAGTTATCCCCAATCAGCTTCAATTACTCACAAATTACTCCATTTTCACCAACTAATCTCTGCAATGGTCAAAATCACAAAAACATATGAAAAACTCTCCATTATATAAATTGGTATATAAAAGTATATATATACAAGCCATGCATAAATCTGCAATTTTAACCACTTATCATTAAAGATACTTCGATTTCCAAAAGAATACTTAAGAACACCAAGATTTTTCATTTCAAACTCGGAATAAAAAAAATTGATTTTATTGATGGATTAAATCCATCCCTAAAATAGAGATATTACCGATGCAAAAGGGAAAGAATCACGCAGGCATCGGTTGGAAACAGAAGCCTAAACATTTTTACTGACGGAAATAAATATCTGTTGGTATAATTTGGGGGAAATAGTGGCACCATTTTTTACCGACAAATTTAGTATGGAATCTGTGTCGGTAAAAAACCTATCATTTTAGTTACAATTCCGTCGGTAATGTAAGAAGCAAATTTATAGTTGAGGTTTTAGCAACAAAATTGCTACATTTTCCGTCGGTAGGACTTGTAATTACAAATTATTGCAACGAATTTGTTCCATGTCCATCGATATTTAATAGTAAAATAACCCTAGGCTAGATATTTCTCACCCACCCCTCTCCTCGACATCTCGACGGCAAACCTCACTTTGTATTTCTGTTTCTCTCTCTCACACTCCATCACTGCCGCTGCCCACCTCGCCACCTCTGTCTCTTTTTCACACCATCTCAATTAAAACCTGCTTTGCACTCTCTCTTTTTCTCTCATTATTCCTTTCGGCTTTTTTTCTTCGAAAAACTGTTGAAACAGTCACCCTCAACTCAGTGACTCATCGCTCCGGCCAACAATCGTCTCCCGGATACCGTTGTCTGTAGCCACCATCAATCTTGTTCCTTTGATTTGGGAAGATACAAGTGAAGTTCTCCTTGTCCTGAATCAATATAAATCTGGTAATTTCTTCTAATTTCTTTCTCTAGTTTCTCGTTTTAATTTCTTGCAGTTGCGAGAAGTTCAGATTGGTTCATCACATGATCAATTGTATCATGTAACAATGAATGACAAAAATTGGAGCTTATTTTTCTCTTCTGCTTATTGAAGAAGTTGAAACTTGGGGTTTTTGTGTATTATAATAATTTTGCTGTGTGAAAAGTTGGGGTAATCTATATTTTGTTGTTGTTCAGGTAGAATTGGGGTAGCTTAATTTGTTGATGGGATTTATTGTCTGATCTGAATTTGGTGAGCAATGGTCATAAAACTTTCTTGGTTGTTTTGTTTTGGCTTGAAGGCGGAATTATTGAAAGTTTTTGCAACAAGTTTCAGACTATTTGGTGTATTTTGATTTAGTTTAGCTATTTATTTTTTAGCCGATACGAATTTGCTTGAATTTTATTATAAGGCCCCACATTACACCTTAGGAGTAATCGGGTATGTTTGATGTTTATAGTGGAGGTAATATGAGGAGATGTGCATTGAAAATGTAGGAAAGGACACAAAAGGAATTAAATTAAAAGATAATAAAAGCAGGCGTTACATTTATTCTCAATATTTAACTTCATACTCTGCTTGCAAACATTCATGTAAATAGGTACCCAACATCTTGCTGTTGTGCTAGGTTTCTTATATTTATTGTTTAAGCTTATTGGTAAGGTAAAAAATCTATAGTGCCATTATGTTAATGAGTTATTAGTTTCAAATTAGTTAAGGTTAGGACATCCGCTGAAATTTTATATCTTTATATATGTTCATTGGTCCTGGACAGCTTGCAAGCACTGGTATTTAGGTTGGAAAAATACATAAGAAAATAGGCATCTAGGTTCTGAAATTAAAATGACTAGGGCATGGTTGAATTTGGAGGTGGGAAAAGCAGGTTTTGGAAAGCTAAATATACAATTACTGGCAGATTCTTAGTAGATTTTCGTCTGGATGGGAAGGTCTGTTGAATATTGATTCAAAAGTTTGACTTGGTCTCTGTTTCGCTGCAGATTCTTGTAGCACATTTTTCGTGTTTTTTAGTTAGGCAAAATAATATCTGATAGGAGTGGCAAGATTTTCTGATTCAGTTGAGAATTTTTTGAATTTCAGTTTTTATTGTAAGCCTATTTAAAGATCACTTTTTATTCAAAATAAAATGCAGCAGATACATTTGAAAATAATAAAATTTATTATATATAATAAAATTTACCAACTCAATGAAATATTGACACAATATGTATATGAATACTTAAATTAATAATATAATTATATATAGTTATCATACAAAATAAAATTTTAATTGTAAATTTGAAAATAATAAGAAAAAAATTAAAATTCTATTAAGAGAATTAAAAATTAAACTTTAAAATTCTTATGCTTATGAAGGAAATTAAAAATTAAACTTCAAAATTTGAGTTTAAAGAGGGAATTAAAAATTGAAGTTATTGAATTTATAATTTTTTAAAATATAAAAAATAAATAAATTATTTGAGTGAGGTGAAAAAAATTAAAGGAGAGCATTAGGTTTAAGATAATTGTCCCTTTACAATGATCTCTTTTTTCAGTCAAACTTTGCCCCATTTCTTCCTCCTTTGCTTCAACCATCTTCACTGTCTTTCACTTCATCTGCTGCTTCAACCACCTTCGCCATCTACATGTCCTTCCTCTTTCCTCATTGATTTTTTTATCTGCTTTTTTGCTTTCTTTCTAAATGTTGTTCTCCTTAGCCTCTCTTCAATTTGATTGTTTTCTGCGTGTTCTAGACCTATATCGAAGAAGAGAGTGAATTATGGTTGTTGGGTTTAGGTTTATAGCAACGATTCAGGTATATAATTTAAAATTTTGGTTTTGATTTTTTTAATGGAAATGAAAAAACAAATACAAATGAAATTTGACAAGTATTGGAACTCTATTAACAAGATGAATGTCATTATTTTTATAGTTGTGGTTTTGGATCCTTGATTCAAAATGAAATTTCTAATTTCAAAATACATAGCTTTTACGGTAAGTTTGAATCAGAAAAATTAGTTTTTAAGTGACAACTGCTTTGAATAAATTGATAGAAGAATATAAAAAAAATGAAAGAAGTTAATACTGATAAAATTGTAGACCTTTTTTTTTTATAAGCCAAGGATTTCATTAAAACAAGAAACAAACAAAGAGGCATAAGATTGCCCATCAGACCATTTGTACCAGCAAGGTAGAAATCCGGCACAAACAGACCCAGATATCAATGCCTAGCCAAGTTTCTATTTTAATTACAACAATTCTAGTAGAGACTAAAAATAGCAATGTTTTCAGAATTGGCTCGAAAATTGACTCGATCTATCAACTGAGTCAAGAGTCAATTGGTCGGATCGGGTCAATTCGAAATTTTTACTTTTTATTAAATATAATTATTTATAAAAAAATAAAAATATAATATATCAAAATACATTGAAAAATTTATTAATTAATAAATATCAATGTAAAAATATTAAGACCAACAAAGTTAGTTGTGTTTCTAAAAATATTTGTATGCTACTTATATATCAATTGCAACATGATGATGCTTAATTAGTCAACATTAATTGTCCTTGGGTGGTGCTTATCAATGTCTAATTGCAGCTCCATTAACATGCAATTTAAGCAATCAAAGCTTAATCCACTTTTTTACCAACTTTTTAATCCTTAAAAATTAATTATAGATTCAAAGATTCCTATCGTTTCCAAAATTTTCGATCATAATTACCAGTTTATTAGTTGTAATTACTATGAAATGGTTTTTTCGATCTATATATAATACACTCTTATATATACAAAATAATAATTAAAAAAATTATGTACTGTTAGGATCAAATATAAAAAATTTTTGTGGTGATTCAATTTTGCATTCAGATATGTATTATAGACATTATTTTTATATATTTTGCATATATATAATAATTTGTTATGAATTTAGTTAAAAGAACATATTATAGGATCTTTAAATTTTATGTTTTTAATTATATCACTGTATTTTTTGAGAATTTAGGGATTGTTTTCTTAAAATGCAAATTTTTTTGGTTGAACCAGAGTTTGGTCCAAGTCACCGAGTTCCGGTTCAACCCGATTTTTTTCGAGTCAATCCGAATTTTTACCATTTTTTATTTTTATGTTGAATCGATTCGAATTGCTTGCCGAGTCACAGTCCGACCATCCGAGTCAACCCGAGTTTAATAACCATGAAAAATAGTAATCAACAACAAAAAAAACCACATAGCCAAAAGTCAAGACTTAGGCAGCAGAGAGGCTCTAAGAAACACATTAGCCACGACTTCTGGGATCCTCATTGGCAGTCATCAAAATAGAGTTCACAGCAGTCATAATATGCAGCACTTCCACCAACAGGAAATGTAAGGACCACACTAGTCCACCCAAACTTTTCCTTAAATAAGTTCTTTTACATATGATAATTTATTTCCTTTATAGTCCTAATAGTTGTTGTTGTTATTTTCACATGCATATCTCGATATACTATGAGAAAATACAAAGTATTACAATAAGTATTCTATAAAATCAATTAAAATGTTTTCTTAATTAAGGTTCTTTAGTACAACATAATAAATACAAAAAGAACATGAATTATAAATGTAATTGACTCTCTCCTATCTCTAGTGTTGGCTTTACATTAGCAGCTCTTGTCCCAACAGAAAGTACCTTGACTTCAAGTACCTACACGGATAAACACCCGTGCTAAGCTATAAAGCTTAGTGGGGAACAGAAATAACATATTGATAACCACACACAGTAGTTATCACCAATCATTAAACAACAATAAAATACAATGCCTTATAGGATTAATAAAAATATAACAGTATCATGTAATCAGAACAGTAACAGTTTTAAACTGTAAAAGCATATCACTATTTGCATCAATGGCCTGCGTAAATCCCTGTGGGTGTGGATAACGGGTGCAATGGATACCCGAAGGTATCAAAACAGAAGGATACCCGAAGGTATCTAATCAGAAGGATATCCGAAGATACCAAATCAGAAGTCTCATATAGAGACAAGCCTCATGTAGAGACTTACAGAAGACTCATAAGAGTCAAACAGAAGCAGCTGCGATAACCCTATAGGCATGCCTATCTATCCACAACCAAGTCTCTATGTGCAGGCAAATAATCATATCTCATGTATCATTTGAGTCATAGTATACGATTCATCATATGAAATGATAAATCCAACAATAAGATAATATTCTCTAACTGTCATGTCACAATCAAAAACATATGCAGATAGTCGATATAACCCAACCATATTCAAGTAATTACTTTCATATATCAATTACTATAACTTATCTTTATATTACTTATACATTTCATATGTTTATGGTTGAGCAATGTCATATACTTTATATTTAAGGTAAAATATATGTTTAAGGAAGAATAGTTAATCTTATGCTTCACATGGGGTCTTAACTTTCATGTTTGAACTTTGAGGGAGGGTCACGGTTACTATCAATTCATGATAACCGTGGAACAAAACATAATTTAGGGGTCACGGTTACTACCAAATTCATGGTAACCGTGACCTAATTGCACTTTCGGGTCTGGACTACGCCAAACTACCTCACGGTCATTACCGGAGGAGTAATAACCGTGTTCTTTACTTTTTAAAGGGGTCACGGTTACTATGAAATGCTTAGTAACCGTGAGATAGGGTGTATTTAGGTTCTGGACTGCCTCACGGTTACTATGAAACTCATAGTAACCGTGATGCCTCAAATCGCTCAAAGACAGATTTTCTGTCTCAACTTATATGCCATTTTGGACCCAGAAAACGTCATTTTTAGCTAAAACTTTCTTTCTTCTACAAAGTTGTAGATATATATTTCTAGTTTCTAAAACATCAAAATTAACCCCAATAAGAGCTATAAATCTCAAGTTATGCACAAAAAACCGAAGACTGCTCCCAATGACAGGGCAGCGGTCAAAACCCGGTTCCAAGCTAATTTTTCACTATCATACAAATTGATTCAAGGGTCGTGTCCTTCATATGAAATGAAGATATATGTGTCTATTTTCATATCCAACTGGAATTTATCAATTCCAATCACTATAACTCATGATATCACTAAAACAGTGAAGACTGGTCCAATGAACCTTAAAACAGTTTTTCCCCTATTTCAACAAACTTCCCTTTTCAATTTTCCATCAAGTCTAACCTATATTCTTCATGATATTCACTTAGTATAACACCACATATTACTAATCTCACATCATATTCATAATAAACACATATAAAAGTAGGGTTAAGTTCCCATACCTTTCAAGCTCCACCAATCTCTTTCTCTCTTTATCTTTCTCCTTCATCCTCTCTATCTTAGCTCTTACCTTCTTGCTATCTTCCTTTATCCCTCTCTTGATCTTCATCCTAGGTTTCTGTAAAACTCTTCTCTTTACTCTATATAGCTTCTCCTTCTTAGAAGCATCATGAAATGAAGAAGAAGAGAATAACTTAAAGGATGAGAGAAAAGAAAAATAAAAGAGACAATTTGTGTCTCTTTGGCCAAAATGGCCGGCCACCTAAGGAGAAAAGAATCAACTTTTGCTCTTTCATTTCTAGCCATCCACTTGATCAAATCCTATTGGTTACTAAAACAAAAATCTTGGCAAATCTCATTTTAGTCCCTCTTTATATTTATGATTCTTACTTTTGTCTTTCCCTTTTCACAATTTACATTTCCACCACAAAACTTTTACTTTAACTTTTCAATTATATCCTCACATTAAAATTTTCTTTTAATTAGCCATAAAATCAATCTCTGTCTTATGCGAAATGACCATCTACCCCTCCTAGGGTATTATTAGGGGCATTACAACTCTCTCTCCCTTAAAGAATTTCGTCCTCGAAATTCTCCCTGTACCACTTGACAAATCTCATCACTTACATTCCAATACCTCTATCTTAAACAAACTCTATCCAATACTATCTCTTCTTTATCTCTTTATAACTATAACACTCTCTTCATTTTGTCTTTGCTTTGATTTGCTTTTCTTATAACTCTATCTCCAAATGAAGATGATATAATCATACGATCATACCATTACTATGTTCAACATATATCTGTCAGTTTCCTTTTTCAATCGGGGCCAAATACATGTCATATAATGTTGTACTGTATGAGTGAATGATGCTTCATGTATGCAATGAAGTGCAAATATGCAATGCATATGTTTTGCCCCATTCCCAATGTAACATATTTCATCAATTGCCCATGACTATGAAGGAAATACTAACAGATTTACAGAGCATAGCAATTAACCTCAAATTTTCCATAACAACTCCACATATATTTGCACAAACACTGTCATATCTTAACTTCATAATCTATTCTATAGACATAACCTTTAATATACATGTACTTATCCTTTACACGCTTTCATATATCACATAAAAATATAGTCTCTATATCTATCATTTACTTTCCACTTCAAACTTAGAATCTCATTTCTATACCATCATATACATATACATATTCCTTTATCTAAAATCTATCAATATTCGACTGGCATATTCACTATCAGTAAATAAATACTTATCATTACCATATTCACTGCTAACTTAATTCATCCTTATCATAGAGCTTCTTAATAAACTTGTAAACTCATAATATTCTATTCATGATTTAGCAGTGTCCTGTTATTAAATGGATAAGTACACATGAAGAGGATAAAACAAATAACTGTGCACTGTAAGAAGAATAAGGTCATGGATGACTAAGCAAAGAAATGCTGTAAACCATATACGGTTAGGCAAAACAAGAAACTAAGGGCTATACATATATATCCGATCGAGCAAAGAAAAACTGAAACTCATATATCCAATCGGTTAAAGAGGAAATTAAACCAGGATAAAACCATATACTTATTCAGTCAAAAAGGAACTGAATGGCATATACCCGATTGGTCAAAGAAGAATTAAATACTATATATATAGCCGATCGGTTAGAAAAATAATATTGGAATTCAAATCCGAACGGTAAAGCAATGCTAAAAATCATATCCGATCGGGAAAAAAAGAAAGGCCAAATGAAACATAAATGATCGTGCAAAGAAAACAAAGGCAATGCACGGTCGGGTAAAGAAAAAGGAAAGAACAAATATGTTATGCACAGCCACACAACGAATAGAAGAAAACTATAAATGGTGGTGCCTCAATGCTTGGCACTAACTCAGCTGAGAATTCTTGATATCTCTATATCAACACTGCTTAAATTTCATCTTAATATACTATAAAAAAGAATTGGAGTAACTTAGACTCGAATTTCTAGAGTCACTGATTCCTTTAATCTCCGTTTCCAATGCCTTTCAACTTATACATCTTTAAGCTATATTGGAACAAGATAGGGACAAGCTGCATCAAGCCAACACAACTGACACAATTCTTCTATAACTATTTATTTCTATACTCCTGTTGGCCAGAACCGCCTAAACCAAGGCGCTCTGATACCAAAATGTAAGGACCACACTAGTCCACCCAAACTTTTCCTTAAATAAGTTCTTTTACATATGATAATTTATTTCCTTTATAGTCCTAATAGTTGTTGTTGTTATTTTCACATGCATATCTCGATATACTATGAGAAAATACAAAGTATTACAATAAGTATTCTATAAAATCAATTAAAATGTTTTCTTAATTAAGGTTCTTTAGTACAACATAATAAATACAAAAAGAACATGAATTATAAATGTAATTGACTCTCTCCTATCTCTAGTGTTGGCTTTACATTAGCAGCTCTTGTCCCAACAGAAAGTACCTTGACTTCAAGTACCTACACGGATAAACACCCGTGCTAAGCTATAAAGCTTAGTGGGGAACAGAAATAACATATTGATAACCACACACAGTAGTTATCACCAATCATTAAACAACAATAAAATACAATGCCTTATAGGATTAATAAAAATATAACAGTATCATGTAATCAGAACAGTAACAGTTTTAAACTGTAAAAGCATATCACTATTTGCATCAATGGCCTGCGTAAATCCCTGTGGGTGTGGATAACGGGTGCAATGGATACCCGAAGGTATCAAAACAGAAGGATACCCGAAGGTATCTAATCAGAAGGATATCCGAAGATACCTAATCAGAAGTCTCATATAGAGACAAGCCTCATGTAGAGACTTACAGAAGACTCATAAGAGTCAAACAGAAGCAGCTGCGATAACCCTATAGGCATGCCTATCTATCCACAACCAAGTCTCTATGTGCAGGCAAATAATCATATCTCATGTATCATTTGAGTCATAGTATACGATTCATCATATGAAATGATAAATCCAACAATAAGATAATATTCTCTAACTGTCATGTCACAATCAAAAACATATGCAGATAGTCGATATAACCCAACCATATTCAAGTAATTACTTTCATATATCAATTACTATAACTTATCTTTATATTACTTATACATTTCATATGTTTATGGTTGAGCAATGTCATATACTTTATATTTAAGGTAAAATATATGTTTAAGGAAGAATAGTTAATCTTATGCTTCACATGGGGTCTTAACTTTCATGTTTGAACTTTGAGGGAGGGTCACGGTTACTATCAATTCATGGTAACCGTGGAACAAAACATAATTTAGGGGTCACGGTTACTACCAAATTCATGGTAACCGTGACCTAATTGCACTTTCGGGTCTGGACTACGCCAAACTACCTCACGGTCATTACCGGAGGAGTAATAACCGTGTTCTTTACTTTTTAAAGGGGTCACGGTTACTATGAAATGCTTAGTAACCGTGAGATAGGGTGTATTTAGGTTCTGGACTGCCTCACGGTTACTATGAAACTCATAGTAACCGTGATGCCTCAAATCGCTCAAAGACAGATTTTCTGTCTCAACTTATATGCCATTTTTGACCCAGAAAACGTCATTTTTAGCTAAAACTTTCTTCTACAAAGTTGTAGATATATATTTCTAGTTTCTAAAACATCAAAATTAACCCCAATAAGAGCTATAAATCTCAAGTTATTCACAAAAAACCGAAGACTGCTCCCAATGACAGGGCAGCGGTCAAAACCCGGTTCCAAGCTAATTTTTCACTATCATAAAAATTGATTCAAGGGTCGTGTCCTTCATATGAAATGAAGATATATGTGTCTATTTTCATATCCAACTGGAATTTATCAATTCCAATCACTATAACTCATGATATCACTAAAACAGTGAAGACTGGTCCAATGAACCTTAAAACAGTTTTTCCCCTATTTCAACAAACTTCCCTTTTCAATTTTCCATCAAGTCTAACCTATATTCTTCATGATATTCACTTAGTATAACACCACATATTACTAATCTCACATCATATTCATAATAAACACATATAAAAGTAGGGTTAAGTTCCCATACCTTTCAAGCTCCACCAATCTCTTTCTCTCTTTATCTTTCTCCTTCATCCTCTCTATCTTAGCTCTTACCTTCTTGCTATCTTCCTTTATCCCTCTCTTGATCTTCATCCTAGGTTTCTGTAAAACTCTTCTCTTTACTCTATATAGCTTCTCCTTCTTAGAAGCATCATGAAATGAAGAAGAAGAGAATAACTTAAAGGATGAGATAAAAGAAAAATAAAAGAGACAATTTGTGTCTCTTTGGCCAAAATGGCCGGCCACCTAAGGAGAAAAGAATCAACTTTTGCTCTTTCATTTCTAGCCATCCACTTGATCAAATCCTATTGGTTACTAAAACAAAAATCTTGGCAAATCTCATTTTAGTCCCTCTTTATATTTATGATTCTTACTTTTGTCTTTCCCTTTTCACAATTTACATTTCCACCACAAAACTTTTACTTTAACTTTTTAATTATATCCTCACATTAAAATTTTCTTTTAATTAGCCATAAAATCAATCTCTGTCTTATGCGAAATGACCATCTACCCCTCCTAGGGTATTATTAGGGGCATTACAGGAAAGAACAAGATAATAGGTACAGCAGGCATATACACAATACCTTTGTACCATTAAAAGGTTGACCAGCCACAACATAAAAAATGGCCAACATAGCCTTATGAGTTGTACATCTAAGTCTTCAGGTTACAGCAGAGGCAGCAAACTAGAGATCTAAGTGAAACCGAATTCCCGTTAAGGTCAGCAGCAAACTCAGCAAAGTAAGCAACCAGCACTGCACACCCTGCACATATTCCATCCAATTGATCCTTAAAATGACAACATAGAGAGCTTAGACCCGCAAAAGCAGCATAGAACACCCGACAATTCAAAGGTAATAAAAAAATAACACATCATTGACAGGTAAGCTAGATAAGCCAAGCTATAAAATCATATTTCCTGTGAACACCTGTTTTGCAAGGCAATCAGCCACCGCATTACTTTTCCTCATCTTGTGTATGAAGGATACTCTTTCTATGCCTGCCAAAAAACAATATATTTGGTTGAAAGTTCCAGAATAGATCCAAGGCCTCTCTTTACAATTTGCGCTTAGCCAAGATACAACATTTGAAGAGTCTAACTCAAAAATTACTTCACAATTTTGATTCTTTAAGAACTGATGAGAAAAGAACAGAGCTTTCTCAATTGCACAAAGTTCAGCTTGGTTTGCTTCTATAACTCCAACGTTTACCGAAAACAGACATAAAAATTCTCCCCTATGATTGCGCAAGACACCTCCAGCACCTGAAGGTCCTGGTTTACCTGTGGAAGATCCGTCCATGTTCCATTTGAAAGCTAAGGGAGGAGGTGGCATACAAGGAGAGTAGATTCTGGTTTTAAGAGGTTTATGAAGCCGACACAGCCCATCCACAGACAGAAACAAGTTTTGATTTGAGAGGTCCTCTAAGCCTTTGTGAGCCTTTAACCAGAAAGAAGCCATTACTAGAATGATGTGGAACAGTGATTCCAAATTGCATCGATGTCCATTGAAACAACGAGAGTTCCTTTCCAACCAAATCGACCAGAATGCTGCCAAAAAGATGATCAACCACACCTCTTTTTGGAGTTTCCCTTTTGGAAGATCATACCATTGTACAAGGAGGTCTTTTAAAGTCTGAGGCATACAGAATGAAAAATCCCACCAGTGGGCTAATTTATACCAGATGGCTGAAGAGAAGGAGCAAAGAGTGAAGATATGGTTAATAGAGTCTGAATGATTGTTGCACATTAAGCAGGATATGTCAGCTTGAGATATGATTCCAAGTCTGGAAAGGTACTCTTTTGTCCTTACAATTTGTTGCACCTACAACTAAATTCTAATGAAATTGATGATGATATTAATGCGTGATTTTTGAAAAATTAGGATAAGGAGCAAGTTGAATCTAAAGGAGATTTTGATGCATATTTGACTAATAAATTAGTAAAAAATTCTTTAGATTTTGATATTTTAAGTCGCTGGAAGATAAATGAGCTAAATTATCCAATCTTGATTAAAATTGCTAGAAATGTTTTGGCCGTTCATTACTCGACTGTAACTTCTGAATCAACTTTTAGTATTGAAAGAAAAATTTTAGACACATTTAGAAATTCTTTAAATTCAATTACAGCCGAAATTCTTATTTATTGTCAAAATTTATTAAAATCGGCTACACTTTTGGCTTTAAATACATCAATTGAAGAATTTGAAAAGTTTGAATTAAATAATTATTATATTTGTATAAATTTTTAAATTTTTTATTTAATATTTATATTTTTTGTGATCTAATTATTTAAAATATGTATTTTTTTATATATTGCTTAAAATTCTAAAATTATTGTCAGTACAATGCAGAAAAAGACTGTTAAATATTATTTTTTAATTAATGTATTTTGACTTAAACTTTAATTATATTTATTAAGATATTTTAATTGTATTTGTATTTATTATTTTGTAAAATTTTAAAAATATTGAATTATCTGAAATACCGAATTATATTATTCTGTATTATTTTGTACAAAAAAAATATACCTAATTTTTATAAAACTGTACCAAATTTTTAAGACAGTTACAATATTTAATTTTTAAAATATTTAAAATTTCAAAATAATATAAATATTTATAAATTTTTGAATTGTACAGTATCGTATACACGCTCTAATATTAATAAATCCGAAAAAAAAAATTTAATTCTAAAAACAGAATTTTATTACCGCGACGGATATGAAGTACCAAAAAAAATAGCAAAATAAAAAGTCAATGATCAGAAAAAGTGTTGAACATCATCACCGACTTAGAATTTTGTCTAAATTTTGAATAATAATAAGATAAGAATTATCTAGAATAATAAAGAAATATCAAAGTCGGCAAATGAACCGAGGCCTGAGGTGAGCAGCCCATGAGAGAAAGGTGTGCGTGAGCGAAAAACAATTGAAAGGTGTTTGTCTCGTTTGTGGGGTAAAAGCGAGCAAGTTGAAAAGAGGGTATTGTGAGGCGTGTACTGTGAGACTTGTGAGTGTGGGAGAGAATGAAGAAAATAATATATGGAAAAGTGTTAAATTAATAAATTATGTTTTGAGTTTCTTGACTGAGTCATCTTTAATAAAATTTAACATAGTTTCAGCTAGCAGTGGAATTATGTTACATCTGTAATAAAACAATGAATTAGACTTGATTTTAATAATTAAAAGAATGCACATGCTGCTGGTAATTTAAAAAAAAAAAAAAGAAATGAATGTTAATATTACAGTAAAATTATTTTTTAAAAAAATTAAAATTATCAAAAACTGACGATGAATTCGCGAGTTTCTAACGTGTACGGATCCTATATAATTTTATTATTTTTGCATTAAAATCGATATTGCCAGATATATTCCCATTATTTAAAAAACTTAAAACACTGATATGTAATGTGCTTAACATGTGTATTTTGTTTTGGCTGAGGAATGTCAAATATGGTATGCAAATTGCAATGTTCCTTTTCTTTTATGTTTGGTTATAAATATAATTGAATTGTTAAAATCGTGCATATCTTGTGTTCCAATTGATTATGTAATAATAAGTGGCAAACACGAGCACGTGAAGGTCGAATAATCAGGTTCAATAATTTCAAATATTATTTTATATATTAAAGGATGAAAGGATTTTTTTTTTTTTTAAAAAAAGGAAAATTAGAAAAGGAAACAAAATGGAATTATGTAATTTAAAATTATCAAGATGGAATTAATTTCAGGCTAGTCATTTTAGAGGTTTAGCAGATGGATTTCTGCCGCTGATCCGTCCAAAATCTTAAATTACACCCTAAATAAGCAAAAATTAATATAAAATTGTAGAATAAATATACCATTAAATGAATGAAAGGTAAAAGTTCCATTGATTCATGTAATCAAGTAAAGAAGCAGAAAACAAATTATAAGAATGATGATTTCTATCCAACACTAAAAAATATTTTTTTAGTGTGACAAGATAATGAGTTTTAATATATTTTATTTTAAATTATTCTCGCAAATTAAGAATCGTGTTAAATGATTCGATATTTAAACTTGAAACATGAAACTTCTGATTAAAGGTAATGGTAATTTTCAATTTTATTTATCATTGGGCTTTGAAAAGTGTTGGATTATTTGCTTGGTGGCTAATTAATGTCACATTTAAGTTCAGGAGACAAACGGCCGAAAGAACCGACCAAACTTGATTTTCGTTAGGTATCTTTTGGGTCTGATTGTAATATATAAATTATTATTCACAGTGTTCAATTCTTGTTGAATCATATAGGGTTCATTTCAAATTTGTCCACAAACGGCATGTATAAGGGTTAATATAATTCATAATCACTGAACTTATACTTAATAATTTAAAAATAACTAAATTATTTTTCGTAACGAAATTATCACTGAATTTTATACTATTTTACGTAAAAATTATTTTGACTTATTTTCAGCGAAAATCATCGCCGGAATATTGATGTGGTATGCCACGTCATCAGCTGATATCAGCTATTTTGCATAAATGACATGTCACATCAGCAACTTTTGCACACGTAGCATGCCACTTCAGCTTTTTTTATGCATACGTGGCATGTCACGTCAACATTCCAACAAAAATCATTACTGAAAACCAATTAAAATGACTTTTGCTTAAAATAGTGCAAAATTTAATGATAATTTTGTTACGAAAAATAATTCAGTTATTTTTGAGTTATTTAGTATAAATTCAGTAACCATAAGTGAAATTAACCTCACGTATATTAAGACAGCACAAGGAAGCAAGTTCAAATATGTCATTGTTTCACAACAAATGTTATTTTCATATATAATGTTAGTTAGGTCTGTTAGACAACAAAAGAATTCGATCTCATGGATAGCATTTAAATAAAAATATAGATATTTCGATTTTTAGAAAATAAGGTAAAATTGTAGCATTCTTTTTTCCTTAACTAAAAATTTCGAACTCAAATATTAAAAGTGTAAACACTTGAATAACGCGAATCTAAATTAAAGAAAAAGAGATTTTGATTTTAATTTCTTTTTCTGACTTGGACTCACAAATCCACCCAAATGGGAAAGAAAAAAAAATGCAGCTAATTATCTGAAATTAATTAGATAAGTATTAAGATGAATATCAAACATTTAAAGTTTGTGTTTTGTAGTCTCCATCTTTTAGCAATAAGTTTCTTTCAGAACCTGCAAACCATTGAACTGTTCTCCTTGCTATTGGTAACCAAAGACTCCTTATCCTGTCTTCATTTTCACTACTTTTTGTGGACTCTTTGTTCTTGTTCTTCCCATTCAAATCTTTGTACCTTGAGTAGATTGTAATCTCAGACATTGATCTTTTCTCTTCAGGATTTATAATCGTTTTTGATGTGGAAGGGATATTTGAAGTATCCCAAAATGAATCGTTTCTGCTAATTTTGGACTCGTACAATCTTTTCCTCTCTATATCCTCTTTGATCTTTTCTATATTTTCGTTCATGGAAATATCAGGATAAAATCTGGCACTCCTTGAGTTCGAATGAGAGAACCCGTTTCTTGCCATGGCACCAAGCATTTCGGAGTTCAAGGACAAGAAATCCGAGGAATTAACATCGCTCCATCTGTTCTTGATTATAACGTCCGAAACTATAATCTTGTGCTTGAACTTATGCAAGAATTCCTGGTTTAAACTATCTTGAATTAGCGTTTCTTCTTTCTTGCCTCTGTCATTGCCTCGAAAGCTACTAAATCTTGAGGAATTTTGATTATCTTGTTCTCTTTGGACAAAGATTTCAAGATTGGGATCTTCGGACAGATTCGAAAAGTTGTGCAAGGATCGAAAACTGTTCGAGTAACTGAAGCTTTTGAGGTCTTTGGGGTCCACTCGTACCTGCAAAGAGGACAGCTTGAATGACTCTCAAGCCACTTATCGATACAGCTGAGGTGAAATGCATGCTTACACTGGGGCAACAACCGAAGTATTTCAGTTTCTTCGAATTTTGATAGGCAAACTGCACACTCTAATCCTTCTTTTGATCCCCTAAGTGAAGAAAACCTGAAGAAAGGAAGCGAATCGATCACCGTTCTATCAATTCCTGAAAACCTTGACCTTGACTGAATAAGTCCATGGAAGTTTCGGTTATCTTCATCAGTTGAGCTTCTCCTGCAGAATTTTGCATAGGCAAGGATGAGGAATGTTAAAGAAATCATAAACCCCATTATGCCAAGAATGAGTGCAAGGCTCGGACGGAGAGGCTTGAGGAGATTTGATTCAGAATTCGAAATGTTTTGAGATTCAACATGGAAAGAAAGGCAAAGAACTAAAAGCAGCACTAGTATCTCATTCATAGGGAGATGGAGCAGCCTATGCTTGTTTCATCTAATGAACATTCCGTAAGGAAATTGTTCTTGTAAATAGTACTCTATGTAGCTCGGTGACATAAGATTGAAAATTTTTTAAGACCAACATGGCTATTTTTATGCTTAGTTTAAGGTAGTTTGGGTCCTGCAGAGAAGAAGCTCTTGTGGTTTGTCGATTTTTGTGTGTCCAATTTGACAAGTAATGATTCTAGCACTATTGCCACATAGTTGACCGGCCGTATATATTGAATAGTAGTTAACCAGGATTCGTTACCAGGCTAAGACGGCAGCTATCAGATTGGGAGGATTAAGGAAAATTTAAGTACAAGTAGATTTTGCCCGATTTGCCTTTGTTTTGGCTTTTGTAGAAGGGAGTAATTCTTAGTGTGCAGAATCCATGTTTATCACATTGCTATAATAGAGTTACCGCGAACATCTGATGAAGTAACTGCATACCATTTTTTATATTGGTGAATCTCCGGACCTCTACAGCCATCTGGCTTGTTTCTGGGTGCCACAAAATATATAATAATTCAAGGGGATCCCTGCCATATGTTATACCGAAATGATAGGGCATCCATGCCACTAGTTGTCATCAAAAAGTAGGCACATTACAGAACGAATTGCACAAGCTCAAGAAACTGCAAGCTCAATTCAATCACAAATGCAGAACCTGCAAATTGTGTCATGTGTAATCATTGGATGATTGTGATGGAGAAGGGATGTGGTTGCTCCAACTATGAGCTCACAGTTACCTAATTCGAACACTCGACTAGCAAAACAAATCAGCATCTTCATAAAGAACGGCAGAATTTGGAGTTGCTTTAATATTGAAGTCTGCATAATTATTTGGTCAATTGAAGATAAAACTTCTCTTACCTAAATAATGGCATCAGTTTTGTATACAAAAGCTGCATATAAGAATCTATATGAAGTTAAAACGGTAGCTATACTTGATCAATTTGATTAAATAATTGTCTGTGTCTTGATGACCCCTTCGGGAGACATACAGGATTAGCACTAGGCAATACCCTATTTATTCATCACCCAATCAGGAAGAGAGAAACTTCTCTACTCTAATGTGGCAGTCTCACCAAATGACTCTTGAAAGAGAACAACAGAAAACAATCAAAATTGGGGGGTTGCTTTCTGCACCATAGACATCATGCAGTGCAATCTTAACTTGAATATTTCACACTTGTGTATAGCTCAGAATGCATACCGGTAGATGGCATCAGCTACACCATCTTCATCATTACTGACACCAACTATGTCAGCAACAGCTTTTGTCTTCTCTGACCCATTGCTAAGAGCTATGCCTAGAGAAGCCAACTCAAGCATCTCAATGTCATTTTCTCCATCACCAATAGCCATTATCTGAAATTATGTAAATAAACTCAATCAGGCAAGTCTAAAATAGCCGTATCGTTTAAGTCTGGAACTCAGAGATATAGAATAGTTGTGCACTTCCTTCACCAGTTAGTTTTATCATACTTCCATCCTATTTATTTCCTTTCCCAAATTTTGCCACTACAGCAGCATATTTAGACAGAGACTTTATTGATAATGATATAGCATGGAAAACACAAAAGTAGGCTGTGAAAAATTTAAATTCAATAGCATATTGGACCGCATAGATATTTACAACAGTCAGATTGATTGGGAATATATTTACTTTGATACTGAAAGAATGAGAGGTGGAAGAAGAAACTGAAGGAGAAGGAAGAAGAAGTGTAGAAAAGCAGAGGTAGAAAGCATGGTGGCCCCATTTAGGGCTCCCATACCATGTTTGATTGGGGGTTTGATAATTGTAATACTGCACCCACTTACAAGGAGAGTTTACAAGAGTACGCACAAAGAGTCCTAACCTAGAGAGCTTATACAGTATATAAGGAAACCAATATACAAGGAAACAGAAATATATTCCCCAACACGGATAAAGTATGTTACTCTAGTAATTCTCTTTTTCTTTAGAGAGAGAGAGAAGTGAAGAAAAAAAATGGGTGCAATTATACTCATCTATACCTCCTTGGCAGTGACACCCAAATGATCAAGCAGCATCTTTACTCCCCTCCCTTTTGATGTTCCACGAGGGACAATTTCAAGCATGTCTGGTACAGCCTGGACAACATCGGCACGATCTGCTGTTGCCTCTGACCAGTATGGCCGCAATGAGGTAGCCACTCCCTCAGAAGTATCGAAAAAGATCATTTTCTGCAAACCCAAAATATACAAAGTGTCAAAAGCATGTGTTTATTGTTTACATGCTTCTGTGTGCATGTGTGAGAGCGTGTAGATGCATATATGTGCACATATCAAGAAGGCACCCTAGCCTCCCACTTGTTTTGGAATCTGATTACAATTAAATCAGAAAGAAAAAGCTAAAGAACATAAAGTATTTGCATCTATATAGGAACCACAAATGTGAACCATCAATGCCTATTACCTACCAAACCAGATTAGCAATTGATCATGTTAACCCAATTCAAACTAAAATGTACTAACTAAATTAATCTACATTTTAAGTAAAAGTGCCCATGGGAAAGGAATATGTTTGCTTAATTTTTAATGCTCTTAATTTTTATGATATCTACATAATTTTTTATTCTAACAATGTTAATATTTAATTTAAATTAATTCTAATCATATAATCATTTTCACTCATATTTCATTTCTATCAGCATATTGTATTAATGTTATAATTATACTTGCGTATATATACACATAAATGATGAGCATAGAAATAAAACAAAATCCACACACAATGCACATCAGCAGAAAATTAATACTAGCTAGAAAAAACCAAGGCTCACATCTAAGAAGTCATGACTAATTGTTTATGGGTTTGCATTAAAAACATAATTTACTTGCACCTTTAAAGTACAAAACACATAAATCTATTGCTGTCCAAAAAAAAAACAACGAACCATGTTTCTGACAATACCTGTATGTCAGCCGCAGCCAAAAGATGGTCGACTGAAGGTATGATCTCTGCCTACAAGGATTACATGATTCTTTCATCAACATCAAAAGTAGCTCGGGCAATGTAAAGAGAATTCATAAAAGATATGCACCTTTGGCTCACGGTATATTGTATGCAATGAGTCAACAAGAGGGTGATCAAATAGTGTTAAGCAACGGTTATTGGCGAATGCAATAAGAGGAACCTTATGCTCCAAAGAATAGAAGCATGCCTGCAGTTGTGAATTAAAACCTGGTCAACAAAAACAACAAATGCCTGATGCACTAAACAACAACTGGAAAATGCTTATTTCCATGGTATGGAAAATCACACCCTCAGAACAAACACTAAAACTCCAATTTTAGAATAGCCTTATATAGAATTAATTACGTTTGTAATTATCGAATTTTAAGATTTATAACCAAATAATCACAATAAAATAACTTGTAATATAAAAATCATAAAACTCCTATTTTATTTCAATCAAAGTAAAAATAATTTAAAAATTAATTTATATATCACCGGAATGACAGCTAAATAAATCTCATATGATTGTCACGTCATTTTGGAACCAGTCAGCATTACAAGTAGATCCCGATTACTTATTTAATTTTTTTTTTTTTTGTATTGTGTACACGTTATCCTTACATATTTACATGATGGCATAGCGCTCTTTCCGTCTGGCGGTCTAACTTATAAAATTGATTGACTCTAAAATAACGTGACAATCATATGTAGCGTATTTAGCTGACACTCCAGTGACAATATAAAATTAATTTTTAGATCATTTTTATTTTAACAGAAACAAAATAAAAATTTGATAATTTTTGTGTTATAAATTATTTTATTATAATGATTTGGTTATAAATTCCAAAATTCGATGATCATGGGCATAATTAACCCCTTTTGTACAAGTGTGTTTTAGTGCGTATTAATGCCAGTTCTCTTAACATCCTCGTGACCAAAAAATACTATCAAAACTTATTCATAAACAAAACAATTACCTCTCTGCATACACTTGGATCTAGATTGTTCCGAAAGATTTCCTGGCCCTGTCTACCATAAACAAGCAACCCCTGAAATCAATAAGAACCACTGATGAGAGACATTAAATGGAAACTAGATCAACAGCCAGATAATGAATGCAAGGAACATCACACGAAGGTAGAAGTACATGTTGCTAGTTAGTGGCTTTAAGCTTTATGGTATTTGGCAGAGGGCAAAAAAACAAATTTTTCTCAGAGAAGAGACAAATAGAAAAGTAAGAGCAAATACCATACCAAGGAGAATAATTGGAAGCAGATTGTGCACAACAAAGTTTCAAAAGAAGTAGCATCTTATGACAACATGTATCTTTGTATGTCAAGATATCTGAACTGTAAGATGATTTCACACATTCCTTTAAGCCTTTAGAAATCATAGATAGTTCACCGTACTTCTAATATATGTATGTCAATGGTCTAATCTACTGTACCTAGATGTCCATGGCCAGAAATTTCACTTAAGGTTATCCCTTGATTTCTCCAATGTCATAACTGTGAACCTCCAGCCAGAAACTATTTTTAGCCTTTATTGATACAAAAATAAAAATCTTAGCAGGAAAGTATGAAATATGTATGGTTCAGTACTCCATGAGGTTAAGAAGTATACATCATTAAATTAAAAGGCATTTTGAACTAACTGGCTTAGTCATTTTAAAAGATCAATATTGATCTAGTCCTACTGGAAAACTTAAAGGTTTCGAACCTATATCCTCACATTGAAATTCAGATTAGTTTACATAAGAAGAATAAGCTTATCCTCATGACAAGTAAAACAAAGCTACTTTCTTCCTTATACTAGAGATTAAAGGGGAGGAACAAACATGTTTGTAGAGTTCTAAGATAACCTTGCAACAAAAGACATATAAAACCAATTTGTGTAGCAGATACATGTATTTCATACTAGTCGAGTTTTAGAAGATTCCAATGTTTCTACAATAACTACAGAGATATATATACAATAAAGCTCTATATCAAATTTTGGGAATCTCTGACAAGAAATTGATGTCAAGCATATAAATCTGTAAAATGTGGAGTTTGAAATGCCCAATTGATAATAAATGACTGAAGAGATGACAATAAACAAAGTAAACAAAACCACCTGCAAGAAAACTCCAGGAGAGAACTCTGAGATAACGCCATCTTTACCAGCTAAATCTACCATCTTCAAAATATCTATCGCAGCAGGGCGAGCCTGTTCCAGAATTCAAATTAACAACCAGGAACTTGAGTCTTTATGAAGTACTTGCCACATATACAATAAAGAAGAAAAATAACAAAGAGAAGCCTAGCCTTTGGATCAAATAAACATTACACAATAGAAAAATCCAGCTTAGTTGAGAGCAAATTAAAATTAAATTCCAAAGCAAGATGAGGCAGAAAACAATAGCAGCCAGCCACACAAAGAAATAATTACACACGAATTAATGGTAACAGAAGTGTTAGGATCAATAGTTCATTACTTTTCCAGTTGCTATCACCACCTTCACACCCCTTGACAAAGCCTCTTTCAGAGCTTTTGCATTTGTTACTGAAATTTGGCTCTTGCTGTTCAGTAATGTCCCTTGAGTTCATATAAAAAGAGCAAAATAAGGATTAGAAGCTGATGTTATAATGATTAGAAGCTAATGTAAACAAAGTAAAATTGAAGACAATTTCATGGAGATTTTACCATCCATATCGCAGAAAATATAGCTGAATTTTGTTTTGTAGAACCGAAGACAGCCTTCTTTCTTCCTGCCTTTTAACAATGTATGTGTAAGAATCTCACTGCCTATATTGTAGCATTTTATAGCTCCAAAATAAATGAAGAATGCACCTTTCAAGCATTTTATAGCTCCAAAATAAATGAAGAATGCACCTTTCAACTGACAATAAATTTAAATAATAATAATAATACCATCTGTCATCTCTGTTTGAAGGTTCCCAGCAGTTTCAGCATCATATGCACTCTGAATTAGTCCTTTTCCTTTCCATCCAAGACTCTTTAAAAGCATTTCCTCCTCCTTCTCCATCTCAGCTTCAGCCTCCTCACTAATCTCATGATCGAAACCTAAAAGATGCAACAAGCCATGAACCTGTGATGTGAATAAGGGTATGAGGTTGAGCCTTAATTGTTAAGCAGTCAACACACAAGTTTCTAGACATTTTGCCTTTTCTTTCAGTCCCATTCCTGACTTTTATGTCTTAAAACTAGGATAGTCACTGATAAAATTCGACCAACTCAGGATGGCTCCTTCTCACGTATCAATTTGTTGTTAAATTGACTAGTCTCATGATAATTCAGCAGAAATATAGCGAAACAAGAAATCATGCCAGTACAAAAGCATGCGCCTAAATAAAAGAATAAGACTTCATTCAGCTAACCAGGAGGATGCGTATTTCATCAAGAAGAGTATGCCCTCTTTCCTCTGCTTGCCGTGCAGCGGTTTCAACAGAAATGACAATGTCACCCAACATAAGCTGCAAATAAAAATGATAAAATAATAATAATTAAAAAAAAAAAGGAAGAAGAAGAAGATCAACTTGATCCCATTGTATCTATATCCTTATGTCAACAGATTTTCATACTTACAACAGGAAGCTTGAGTTGAGGAACATGTTGCGACATGGAGAGAACATCAGTAGCATGGTCCTCAGCTCTCCATTCCTTATTAAGCTTGCGAATGAATTCATCATTGCAAAGAAGCAGAGACAACTCAACACTTTCAAATCCTCCAATATCACTGATAGCTGTATCTCTAGTTTTATAAGCAGAATCTTTTAGGCCATCAAAAGCTAACTTCATTGCCATTGGCACATTAAGTCTAAGCAATTCGGCTATACCCTGAACAATAAGCATGAATACATTTTGCATTAAAATGCCAAAAGAAGAGGGCCATTACATAATATAAGAAAAAAGAATAAAAATTTCACTTCGCACAATTTGTAAGCTAATTTTGTAATATACCAAGATTTCGGGATCATCGGGCAGCTCATCTTCAATGCAAATGCTCACACTAAGTTCCAATTCGTTCTCTTTACTCTTCGGCTTCGTCCGCCTCCGCATTTTCCGGTACCCTCTCTGTGAAGCCGAAACCCTCCATCCTGTTGGCTGGAGAAACCTCCCATCGCCTTCAGCGCAAAAAGCATGAAACTTTGTAGGAATAGAAGAATAAGCAGATAAAATTGGAACATGGGAACGGGTAAATATGCAAGCAAAGGATAGGTTTGACGAGAAGGCAGTGGCTGGAGGAGAAGTAAGGGGACGGAGAGAGGCGGCGCGTGAGAAAACACGCGCCATGCGACAGGTAGAGGGGAAGGTGCGAAGGAGAAGATAAAGGCTATGAAGCATATACCCAATAGGAAGAATTCCCGGTTGATGTTGAATAATGTACAGTATATATTTGAGTTTACCTGAAGAAGATGACGAAAGAGAGGCAGGATCTGTTTCTACAGTGCTACTATACTTCTCCTCTATTAGCCGGCCCCCCTCTTTTCTTAAGACTTAAAAATTGTATTGGATTTAAACTTCAGCTTCAGCTTGTGATGGAATACAAAAAGCCTTGATCAAGTCTTGTTTCCGTGTACAAGTTTGAAGATCGATTAATGAGTAACCCCTTCCAGAAAGACACAATTCAGGCCCAACAAATACTAGCTGAAATGGATACGAAACAGGAATCCATGGGTCATTTATATTCCAGAGTTCACCATTACCAATATTTCACCTCAGTCCTTGAAAGTTGAAGGTATGTTTTTCCATCCCTAAGAGGTGTTGGAGTTGGAGCCACAGATAAGAATTCACCATTTGGAAAATGCAGCCCATTAAGCACTTTAGCCAAAATTAGAAAGAAATGGACTAAATTCAAGCCCAGGCCCATTACTTAATTAAGAACCGTTGAACAATTAGTATTTAGCAGTTGCCTTTATATTTTTCATGCTGCAAATAAAGTGTTTGCAATCAAATTATCATTCAGAATCCGTGAGCATTGGCTTGAGGAAGCTCGATCGGCCTAGTATGCTCTTGAATGTTCATTGCATGATTGGTGTGAAATATTTATATTTGCCGGTACTCTATTTTAAATCTAGTAATTGCCATTCTTACTTACCCAACATTAATGCATATATATAAACAATTCTTATTAAAATAGCTAAGCTTAATACATGATCAAAATAACTGGAAATTCCAACAATTAAAAACCCCAATGAACTTAAAAAAAAAAAAGGTATAAAGGCACAGCCAAAATCACTTATTTAAACCGACCAAATCGATTTATGATCTTTTTTAAATTTTTCAAATTCAATAATGGAATACGATTTAGAACGGACTAAAATCCGTCAGTAAATACAGAATAAAGTAACGAATCATGAAATCAATCTTTAAAAAATATTAAAATATTGATACACACTTATCCGCATCTTAGTTTTTCTTCAAATTATTAATACTTTAGTGTTAATTAGCATTAATATTTTTTTATGAGACTCTTATACCATATAGTATTTGCTTCATTTCGTATAACACTAATACTCCAATACATACGTATACACATTATAATCAGTATTATGTTTTTTTATATATTTATCATCTTAATATTAGAATTAAGGAAAAACTTATGAAACAATAAAATTGATAATATAATATCGGCAAAAAAAATTAAAATATAGATTTGATAAAAAAAATAAATAAATAGTTTTTTTTTTCTTGGATAAGGTTATAGAATATAACATATGCTGTTAGGAATATACAGTATATTTTCAGAATCGCCATTTTTCATGCCTCAACCTTCATTGTAATCCCCGTACTCGGAATTAATCTATATTGATAAAGGATATACTTATCTACAAAATAATCCCTAGTGTTTTGTGTGTGCATGCCTAAAAAATAATCTTTGGCTTTTGTTTGGATATGTAGCAAATGAAATTGACGGAGGAGAAATTCCTAGTTAAATTAGGTATTTAAGTATACAGTATCTTATATAATTATAATATATTACGTATTTAAGCAATATATTACTTATAATTGAATATTTTTAGCCATGAATTTGAAATCGGACGCTATATTTTGTTTTATCAACAAATTTCAGTCTGTTCCTAAATTATATTCTTTTAGATTTTAGACAAAATACTTAACATGAGAGTTGGATTTAAAAAATTTTAATAATTGAAAATAAATTTGAAAAATTATATATATATATATATATATATATATATATATATATATATATATATATATATATATATATATATATATATATATATATATATATATATATATATATATATATATATATATATATATATATATATATATATATATATATAATTTAAAATAAAAAGTATAGTTACAAATTTTGTATACATATTGATAAATAGAATATATATTAAAAGTTTATAACTCTAAAAAGTAAAATTACTTTCTTATTTTGAATACTAAATGTCTAAATTTTACTAATTGGTTATTCAAAATCTTAAAATCACATTTTTATTTCAATTTACACAAAAATTTACATTTATCACTTAACAAATAAAAAAAAATTGACAAACTAATACTTTATTTTACAAGATAAAAATAACTGGTGATTATTTAAAAAAATCCAATTAATCTTATAAAAAGAAATCTTACTTTTTCCATATTTTTAATAGAAATATTTATTTATTTATTTATTTATTCTGTACAATTGATTGATAATCATAATTTTTAATAGAAATGTATGGTACATCAAAATTTTGTGAAAATTAAAAATTATAGTTTTGTTAATGACACGAGCTAAAATGAATTAAAAAAATATGTTCTAATTTGGTGTAAAAGTAAATTTAAGACTATTTAAATTAGCCAAATTTGAACCATTTTTTTTAAAAAAATTTATCTCATTTTCTTAACTTTCAAACAAAATTTTTTTCATGGTCCCCTCAAAAATATGACTCCGCTCCTGGTTTCAAAATAATACTTCCACTCCTACTTTCATATAGTTAAAAAAGACAAAAAAAAAAAAAAAAGGTTAGCTAGGTCTTATTGTTATTTACATATGATCTACTATTTATATGATTCATTTATATTATGAATGGTTATTGTTGTAAAAAGAACAAAATATTAGTATAATATTGAAAATATAAAATAAGAAAATATGTAATTAATAGTTTTTTAAAGTTTAAAAATTATTAATTTGAGTGAAAATTTTTAAAAATTGTCCAAGCTAAGTGAAAGGATGGAGTATTAATCAAGATATTAATTAAACTCTATATATAGCAGCACCTAGAACATATTTTTAGATATTATAATAAAATGTAATTAATTGCAGATATTAGGGTTTAGTTTAATCAATTTGCTGTTCCTAACCCAGATATGTCCACACAGGTCTTTCAATGGATTCTTTTTCTCCACTTGTTATTTATATTCTTATTGAATTGGTATTTGTTCTTTGTTATGATTGGTTGAGCAAAAGTTGTTTCATTAGCTAATTCAGTATGCTTAAATATGTCCACAACTTTTCCTATTTCAATGGTATCACTCTGCTGCTCACAACCGTGTAACTCTGAAAAGTTCCTCTCTTCAATTAGATCATTTGCATGAAAGATACATACACAAGCAACTCAGTGTGGCTTTATAATTCTAACATATTCAGCAATTTTTTTTTTAATTTTGTTATTAAAAACTATATAAAATATTATTTAAATTTATTAAAAAAATTGTATTATTTCACAATTATTCGAACACCGCATACGTATTTTTCATGATGAACCATGTTTCTCTATAGAAAAATTCTCGCTCTAATTTAAACTTTATTCAACCATAGATAAGAAAATTATGGTCGAAAAGGATTTGTATATAATAATCTCAGTGATAAATAATTATTGGTTATTCACTTTGTTTATTTATTTATTTATTTATGTCAAGTACATAGAAACCACTATTATATAAATGCATTAACATCAAATCTTGCATAACCATCTTATCGTTGTGTTGCTTTCTTCTTTACTCGACTTGTGGTCTGTATGGGTCCCGACTGTGACATTTTGTTCCCTAATCAACAAAGTTTACACCAGTGGAAAATTATTTTCTAAATTTCATGTCATTTAGCTGTAAAAATCAAGATTACAGTGTATTTTTATTTATAAATGTTAATCACTATTTATTTTTATTTTTCAGTTAATATTGCTCGTGTGGTTATATATTATTGATTTAATTTATAAAATTTATTTAGACTGAATCTAATTAAGAATAATTTAACTCATATTGGTGAATAAAATGATTAATCCACGAAACAATTATTGGAATTAGTCGGAAATCTAAAGGGCAAATCATGCTATACAACTTTTTTTTTTTTTCAAAATTGAAAGACTTAATTATGATCTCTGTAAATTAAGAGTTCATGCTTCTCAAAAAAAAAAAAATTGTATCCATGCCAGATTATATCTCCGTGTCTTTAGAAATATTTTACCGGTAAATTTGATTCCAATATGACGAGAAGTTTGATGCTCTAATCTCATTTTTTTTCTATAAAAAAAACAAAGATCTTATTAGCTTTAATTAAAAAATAAAGCTGTCATTAGGGTAGGAATTAAAAAGAAAAATATTCACTATAAACTATATATTCGAAAAGGACATTTAGGTCTAAAAAACAAAAAAAAAACAATTAGCGGTGGCAGGCAATCTTCACATCATTATCGCTTTGCTTTGGTCAATTTCAGTTTCTTATCATATAATCAGATTAATAATTCAGAATATGAAATTATAAGAAAAGAGGATATCACGAATGCCCATGATTATAGGTTACATTGCATTGCAAGCGTGACTCTTTAAACACCATCATTTCATTTTCACAGTATTAACTCTTTAAACCTCTTATGGATTTGATTTACACTTCTTTTAATCATTATTTCAAACAAAAGGTCACAAATTCAACCGGATTTATTCGGAATTAAAGTGTAATGTATAAATTTTAATTAAGTGTAACATATAAATTTATTAACACAGTGTAAAATTAAGCAAATAATTTTCATAATAATATTGTCACAGTTAACATTCAAATTTTCATTTTAAACTAATTAAACTCAAGCATAAAAGTATTCAAAATATATTTGATTCTTTATATTTTATTAGAACAATTAAAATTAGTATTTATAACTATAAGAGATCCATAAAAATGTAAGAGAGTGCAAAAATGTGCAGATATGCACATAAAATTGATGTCTTTTTATAAATAAAAACGATCAAATCGGATCGCAGATCAAAAAGAGTTTTAAAATTTTAAGAGTTTCACTCTTAACCGAACCAATACAAAGATTGATTTTCAATTTTTCAGTTGAATTGGTTGGTCCGGTCCGAATTTCAAAGCCCTTATATTTCTCTTGGAGGGATAATAAAAATATATTATATCTCGATTTTAAATAAATATACACACTTCTTATTTCATAAAAATTAAGAAAATATAGTCATTTTAGTTAAAAATTTAATTATTGATAAATCAGAAATTTTTATAAAGAAGGAAGAGATTTCTGTGTAGGAAAGAGTGAGAGATCGATGTGCTAAGGAGGGTTGATTCCGATTGAACTGAGGCATATAAGCCCTGCAAAAGGTGATTGCCCGATTGTACCGAGCGTTAACACTCAGATACTTAAGTTAACAAATAGGAGAAAAGCTCTTAGAGAAGAAATATGGATATAACTTAGAGAGAAGCAGTGTGTGAATTTATAGAATGAACCTGCTATTTATTGAGCTTGAAGAAGCTAAACAGAATTCTTGAATATTTGGCTTACTCTAAAGCATGTATGGCCTATTGTATAGGTGATAATGATTTGACGGACGCGTGTGCCAGACGGCCTTATCGTAGCAGGTAAAGGTCAAGTTCGATCAGACGACCTTGTTTCCCATATTTTAGCCAACTGGCTAAGAGAGGCATTTGTAGACCTTATAGTTTTGATTTTTTTAGAGTATTATCATTTGTTCCCTTTCGAACAGTTCGATCATTCTTAAGACAGATCAAAGGTTTGGGATTCTGATGTTTCCATGACGACCATTTGACCATTTTGCAATTAGTGATGAAGTCCCTTAGCTTTTGAGACTGAGATTTGGTTACGTCGATCGTCGATCGGGAAAGTGAGATATCAGTTGAAGGACTAGAATTGAGCATCAATCAAGAGAATGAACATCAACCTAAAGATTGGGATTTTGATTATTTCAATCGGAATGTACATTAATCAAGAAAATAGGGCTCCAATCGAAGGACTGGAATTTTTGTTACTTCAATCGGGATGTACATCGATTGAAAAAATTGGATGTTAGTTAAAAAATTGAAATTTTTAATTACATTCGATAGGGATATACATCAATTGGGAGAGTTTAGATGTCAGTTGAAAGACAAAAATTTTGTTTATTTCAATCTGGATGCACATCGATCAAGAAAATTTGGACGTCATTCGAAAAACTGAAATTTTGATTACTTCAATCAGGATGTACATCAATCGAGAAAATGGAGCTCCTTCTTACAAATAATTTTTATAAACATGAACTATTTTTTCAGAGTTTGTTTTTCCAACCTGTTTTTTTTTTTTACGCTTTTGGTTGCTTTTGTCATTTCAAGGTCGCGTGGCCTTTTTTTGGCTTAGGCTTTTTATTGCTTGACCATTTTGCTTTTCTTTCTTTCACTTTCCAATTTCTACAGGTTAAATGCATTTATTACAAAATGATAAGTTACTTGAAGGCATTGTCAATCGTTGTTGACCTTATTTGCCTATCAATTCAACTTACTTGTTTTTCCATTCAATGGGTATTCAGATCGTCGCCTCTTTTTCCATATCACTTCACAAACGCCCCTTAGAAAGGGTGCTTCTTTAAATTTTGTTGCTTTATCTTCCATGCCTTCATTGTTGCTTTATCTTCTATGCCTTCATTATTACATCTTTATTCTTGCATTAAATAGTATAGCTACATGGCTTCCCACGATTAGTTTTCTGGAGATGAAAAACAATATAAATGGGTGTGCCTTTTCTCACCTTTTCCCTAAAGCCTTTTTTCCTAAAGCTTTTTTCTTCCCCCTTAAGCTTTTCTTTCTTCTTGAAGTTTTTGCTTATGAAGCTGCCTAATTATTCTTCAATTTTGTTTTTGTGATTTACTATTTTAGAAAGATGAATGAAAAGTTAAGCTTTTCTTTAGCAAAATATGACTTGCGACAGCAGGTCATATGACCTCCAACCTTCACTGTTACTTCCTTCTCTCAGCCCTGGACTTCCTTAGAGCTATGGCGGAGGACTCAAATCTGTATTCTTTTCTCCATTTTCCTGATGCTGATATGACGGAAAGGGGCTTGCTTCGAATGAGAGGAACTTTTGTTGTAGCGGGGCTACAAATTTTTCATTATTTTGTTATGTTTTTTTTCAAGCAAAAAAACTTTATATCCACGTACTCTATGCTCTGTAAAAGTTTAATGGACTTTATCTTTCATATAATTTTTGTACAATTTTCTTACCTTGCTCTTTTCTCCTTTACTCTTCTATTTGTCTCATGATATACTGCTAAAAATTATAAGTGAGAAAAGAAATATTATAATTTGAGTGGCATTTTAACTTATCTTATGAACATGTAGATTTGTTCCGATCGGTTTACTTTTGCCAAAGACCATACGTTTCGTCCTCTATTGTTAGTAGATTTAGAAGCGGCTTTATTTTGATCGATTAGTCAAGGTTTGGTATCTTTGCTGACGACTTTAGATGTCTAATCGTTGCTGTTCAAACTATTGCCTTTTTTACCACATCTCTTGGAAAATGCCATGATTTGAATGCTATTTATGGCTTCTATTTTCTCACTTTAATGATGGCTACTTATTTTCTTTGACTCCTTATTTATTGAGATTGCGTCGTGTGCTTCCAAACTTGTGTAAATAGAATTGGTCCCTTATATTTTTATCTATCCTTTTTTTTTCTTCGTTGTATTCTTTTTTATATGTTTTCTTCTTTGTTGTTCGCTTTTACTTCTCCCATGGAAACGCTAGTTATCTCTTATCCTATTTTGATGTTGCCATTTTAGGAAGAAGAATGAATGGTCAAGCAATTCCCTACCATGGCATCACCTACTATATCGGGTGATGCGTTTTCTATCTTTTGTTGTTTTTTTATCCTCATCTTCTCAAGCCACAACTGATCTTCTTTCACTTTCCAGGTTCCAATGTACTACAAGTAAGGAATGTTTACAATGTCTTGAAGGTTGAGTAAGAATAGCAGCAATCAACGGTAGACATAGGATTATGTTTCTCTCTTTGTAAAATCCAAATGTAACATTTTAGAAAGAATTTTAATAAATTTCTCCTTTCAAATCTTTACCCTTATTTTCGCGCTTGTCTCTTTATAGGTTGAAATATATATTAATATGTTTATTAGATCAATTGAGAGAACATTGATCAAGTAAAGTTAAGAAATGAATCAAATTCGATAAATAAATTTTATCCTTGGATCTTTTGATCGGATTTAACAGAATTTTTATCAATCTTTCTATTGGGATAATAACAAATTTTAATTGATCTTTCGATCGGGATAATAATAAATTTTTATCGATCTTTTGATCGAGATAAGAACAAATTTTTATCGATCTTTTGATTGGGATAATAACAAATTTTTATCGATCTTTCGATAGGGATAATAACAAATTTTTTGATAAGCCTTGCTCTTTTATCTGCAACTTGCTAAATCAGCCCAACTCTTGGAATGATTTCTATCTTTTCCTTAATCTGAGGTGCTCATTCTTTTAGGGCCTTCTTCGCCATAGAAAAATGTATCAATTGGGTGTGAACCTGTCAGTTTTTGACATCGATCACCACAGGTTCTTAAGAATCTGTTTTGCTTCTTATTCTTCTTTCCTATTTGGCATTTTCTCTAATCAGTCTCTTCTTTTAAAATTAATACCTCATTTTTCCAATTCGATTTTCTCCTCTTAATACCTTGTGAACTGATCAAATGCGAAAAAGGTAGTCCCTGCTGGCTTGGTTTTTTCCTTTCCGTTGCATCCAATTATACTTCTTCCTTCCAACCTCACTTTATTTCTCTATGTTTGCTGAGAGGAGAAGTTAGTGAGGCAGAGGCGTCAGCACCTAGATTTTGGATTGTTGGAATATATAGGGGTAATTCTCTATTTTTCTGTGTCTTTTTTTATTGGAGAACTGTAAGGCTTTGCACCTTGATGCATAATATTAAGGGAGGGGAATGTTTCATCCTCCTTCAACATTAGCACAGACAATTTCATTTTCCTTCAATATTAGTTGTGCTTTTCCCAAGGCTGCTTATGAAATTTCTTTGGTGGAGATCCCTATCCCGATTGGCTCTATCACTTATGGGGAAAAATCCTTTTAAGATGACCTTTCTAACACTTGGATCATGAGGTCAGTTGTTTTTCTCCGAGATAAGGAAATGGGAGACCCTTATCTGATTCTCTTGGAGACGGAGAGAGGGGCAACCGTTTCATCCCTCCCATTACTTTTTTCAGTAGGCTAGTTCTGAGTCTCCTATATTTATTGTGTGATATCTCGAAAGGAAGACATTTTGCTTCCTTTCAGCCCTGGCACACAATTTTTTGCTTTCTTTTAGTCCCGAATTTTGCTTCTACCATATGTAAATTTCCCATGTAGTCTCGAAGACTTTCATGGAGTTCCTATATTTTGATATTCTTTTAGTGATTGCGAATCCATATTCCTTCTCATATCGTAAAGGTAGGATATTTTTGCTCAGTCGTTGACTCTCAACAAAAGTACCAAATGATAAATCATAAATTTGTATAGATGATGGAGAGATTCCTATGTAGAAAAGAGTAAGAGGTCGATGTGCTCTGGAGGGTTGATTTTGATCGAACTAAAGCATATAAGCCCTATAAAAGGTGTTTGCCCAGTTATATTGGGCGTTAGCACTCTAATGTTTAAGTTAGCAAATGGGAGAAAAGCTCTTTAAGAGAGAATATGGATATAACTTAGAGAGAGACAGTGTGTGAGTTTATAGAATGAACCTGCTATTTATAGAGCTTAAGAAAGTTGAACGATATTTTTGAATAGTTGGCCTACTTTAAAGCAGGTATGACCTATTGTATAGATGATGGTGATTTGATGAAAGTGTGTGTCAGACGGCCTTATTATAGCAAGAAAATGTTACGTCCGATCAGACGACCTTATTTCCCTTATTTTATCCAACTGGCTAAGAGAGGCATTCCTGGACCTTATAGTTTTAATTTTTTAGAGTATTATCAATTATAAAGCTAAATAATGGCATTGAAAAATAAGGAGTAATTGATACAAATAAGAGAGTAATTTATAACAAGTATTTACATTAAATATAAATAAAACAAAGATTTAACAATTTAACCAACTTACTAAAATTATAAATGGGTACGAATTGGAACATAGTGACTATATATTTGTGAAGGACAAAGTAATACATTGCGAGCCAATAATAGATTGGATATTAATCTTGGTTTTACCAGGTTATGGATTGATTAGACATAAATATAATGTTTAAAATGGTATTAGAATAATCAAACCTATGATATCGAAGTTTCTATATATGTCAACTCTCTCTACTTTAATTTTTTTTATGTATTTACATCCAATAAAAATATATTAAGTATTACAAATTTGCTAGTTATAAAAATTATAATATTTATTATAATAATTTAACCAATTTTCAAGTCATAGACTAATTTTTTATATTTAATTTAATTCAAGTCCTTTTTTTAAAATATTAATGAACATTTTTAACTTATTCTGAACTATACATGATAAATCATAAATTTTTATAGAAAATAGAGAGGTTTTCGTATGGGAAAGGGGGAGAGCTTCGATGGTCACGGGAACGAATTTCTATCGCATTGAAAAAGATAAGTCTTGCAACAGGTGCCTGCCCGGTTATTTAGGCATTAGCATTCTAATGCTTAAGTTAGCAATAGGGAGAAAAACTCTTAGAGAGAGAATATATATTTAACTTAGAGAGAGATGAAGTGTGTGTTTTACAGAATGAACATTCTATTTATAGAGTTCAAGAAAGCTTGAACAATGCTCTTGAATAGTTGGTGTAACACTTCTTACTAATCTCTTGATTTACACATGAGTAATAGACCAATTTTTTTTTCTTTTTTTTCTTCCACTTAATCTCAAATATCCATTCTTTTCAGTAATTATAAATTAATTAACTGACCAATTACTAGATATTCAGTTTGCTACGTATCAATTAAAAATTCGACAGCATAACGTTTAAGTCTTGCCTAACCTCCCTGAAAAGCAAATAATTTTACACAGCCTCTCAAGGCACAGTAGTTCATAGACAGTAATACATATATATCCAACCACTCATAATATGTCTCATGATACTAATCACATATTCAAACTTATATACATTATTTTATACAAATTCCAAACTAAACTGCTGCTAACAAAAAATATATACAAGCCAAAAGTAACTTCTGAGCTAGATAAATATATACATTCCAACAAGGAAAAATTTCAAAATTGATCCTTCTTTTCCCAAAATTTAAACTCCCTTGTATACTTGCTCTACTGTCATGTCGGGAGCTACACACAATAAATATTATGCGTTGAGCATTAAATATACTCAGTGGTGACTATAAATTTAAAAATTTTCCTCCCATGCATATCCCCATTATTCATGTAAAATTTTATTCTTTTTATCATCAAATGTAACTAATAATATTTTTCACTCAATATAGTTTAAAACCATTTCTTTGGGAAACCTTCCATTTTAATCCTTCATTTTTCCTTTAATTACAAAATTGACTCCTTTACACTTTAATTACCAATTTGCCACTAAACTACTTATTTTCATCTCATATTTAATTATTGGCTTACATAATTACCAATTGGTCCTTGTTTTACCTTTCTCATGTAAGATTTCACTTTAGTCCTTCCAATTTACAAAGGTTCAATTTCAACCTATTTGAGTATTATTTCTTTTCACTTTTATCCCTAATTTAATTTCTTGTCATTTTACTTTTAAAATACACTATTTGGGGCCAATTACCATTTTAACCATAACTTTTTCTTTCTTTCACTTAAGTCCTTTTTCAATTAAATTCATAATTTCAATTCACAATCTGCATTTGTTAATTCATTATTACCATTATGCCCCTAGTACCACTCTGATAAAAAAAACTACATAATGAATATACAGGACGTGGATCCCATAAGGCCACATCACTGTATTAGAAAATGATCCTAAATGACCATTTCAACACTTTTACTGAACACTTAGCACTGAACTATGAAAAATCATTACGATTCTACCATAGTAAAGCAAGTCGTCATGACTTACACAGCGGTAAAGATGCCCCTATGGCTAGCCATTTATATCCCGAACTAGATTTTAACCGTCTAATCACTACTAAGGGCAACATTCCATATTTAATTGAACAATTATTTGCACAATTTAAAATTCTCACTTACTTTTACATTTCAATACACTAGTCACTTAATTCCTTTCTTAATTTGCACAAATTATGAATTATTTTACCATAATTCATCAAAATTACTTCAAACATAATGTTAATTCATCCTCAAAAATATTCGTATAAATTCTATAAATTTCAAATAAATTCATAGGCACTTAAATTCAAGTTTATATTCATTTAAAAGCATTAATTATTAATAATATACTATTTACACATTAATTGTAATGCCCCTAATGGTACCCTAAGAGGGATAGATGGTAATTTTGCATAAGACAGAGATTGATTCTATGATTAATTAAAAGAAAATTAAAATGTAGGGACTTGATTGAAAGTGTAAAGTAAAAGAATTGTGGCAAAAATAGAAATAAAGAAAGATAAAAGAATAAAGTAAGAGCCATAAGTTGAAAGAGGGATTAAAGTGAATTTTACAAAGATTTTTTTTGAGCCACCAATGGAGAAGTGACATGAATATTTCTAGAAAAAAAAAAGAAGATAAATATAAGAAGGGAGAGGGAGAGGTGGCCGGCCATATTGGCCACAAACACAAGTTTTGTTTATTTTTTTCCTTGGTTTCTCTTCTCTCCTTCTCTCCTCAAGTCCACGAAGAGGCTGCTTCAAGTAGAGAAAAAAAACTGTAGATGGTAGAGATGAAGTGCAAGAGAAAGGAAATAGAAAGAGAGATAGAAAGAAAGAGACTTTGGTGCCTTAATAAGGTTTGGGAGTTTTGTTATTGTTTTATGTGTTTGTAGTTGAAATAAATTGCTATTTGTGCTCTAGATGATCTATAGTTGATTTTTGAGTGAATATTTGAGTGTATAATGCATGAGAAAGATGATTTGTGCCTTAGAAAGTGAGTTGATGGAAATCTGTTTTTGATTCACATGAACCAGTCTTAGTAAAAAGGGAATAACTCTTGTTGTAGAGGTCTGATTTATGTGATTCCAGTTTCATATGAAAGATAAGACTTATATCTACAACTTTGTAGAAGAAACCGGGACCTAAATCTGTGTCTAGAGTGCCCGAAAATGAGCTTGAAGTGGACAGACCCCTGCTGTCCGTCCCAAGTGAGTAGTCTTCGTTTCTTAGTGAATAAATTGAGATTTAGAAGTCTGATTTGAGTGATTTTTGATGTTTTGGAAACTAGAAACACAGTGGAACAACTTTGTAGAAGAAAACTTTTCCTGAAAATGCTGTTTTCTTGGTCAAAAACGGCCTACAAGTCGAGACAGAAAATCTGTCTTTGAGCGATTTTAGGCATCACGGTTACTATGATTTTCATAGTAACCGTGAGGCAGTCCAGAATCAAAATGCACCCTACCTCACGGTTACTAAGCATTTCTTAGTAACCGTGACCCCTTTAAAAAGTGTATAACACGGTTATTACTTCTCCGGTAATGACCGTGAGGTAGTTTGGCGTAGTCCAGACCCGAGAGTGCAAATAGGTCACGGTTACCATGAATTTGGTAGTAACCGTGACCCTACCCTGTTTTCCTTGAAGTTGATTTTTAAAGTCTCAAATTGTTATTGAAACATGTCTAAGCCTTCCTGAATGCTTTTAGAGTGTTTTAAGTGTCAAGATAAGAGTAAGAAATGATACGAAATAAGTGTAAAGCTTAGTGAATTAATGACGTAGAGTTAAACATATACTAAAGTCTTAATGCATAAGAATTTGTATAATAAATGAATATGAATATGAGTGACATGGTAGAGTAAAATGATTTCATAATCTATTGAATGTGTTAGTGTTAAAATGTACATGTAATGAATGAGAATGAGTATGACAAATGATAAGTGTAACGTTACTAATTGCATGACAATTAATACTTATATTAGTGTTAATGTTAAGTGTATTTGAAGTTTAAATGAATAAGTTATGATTAGTGATTTTGTTACATGCTTTAATTGATGTGTTATTTATAAGAACCTAGTGGTATTAAGTGTGATAACTTTGAGTGATTAAAGACTAATTGTAAGCCTGAATTTCGCATACTAGTGGATAGATAGGCATGCCTATAAAGGGAATAGTGATTGCAGCTGCTAGTGATGTCACCAAAGTGTGACTAGTGTAGTGTTTGATACCTTTGGGTATCTAGTGAATCGAGACTTTTATGTCTCTAGTGAAATATCTATTGTTTGTACCCGTATCCACCATTTATGAGAATTCAGGCAATGAAAGTGATCTGAATATTGAATAATGATTAGTGATTAATAATTTAAGTGTTACATGGCTCTATGTTAGTGTTAGTGTTTGATAATAATGTAGCGCTTTTCAGTGAATATTGAAGTGTAAGTGACCCTATGCTAGTGTTAGTGCTTTTCAGTGAATATTGAAGTGTACTATTATACTTAATAATAATGTTAATGATTGATATTGAATACTGAAATGTAAGTGAAAACTGTATTGGGATTGTTATCGAGGGTATAATTGTTAGTGAATGTGATTAACTGCATGTATTGAATAAGAGTGACATGATATTATTGTTATGTATTGGCATGTTATATTGATTGTGTTTGCGACTTCGATAAGAAGTCAATTATACTGTTTACTCCCCACTGAGCCATTGCTCAGCACGGGTGTTTTCCCGTGTAGGTACTCAAGTGTAAGAAGGTGCTTTTGCTAGAGTCAACATCTGCAGGCCACTAGAAGGGTAGTGAGTAAAGGTTACTTCATTCAATGTATTATTGTTGTAAATGTATAATGTAAAAGATTTGAACATGTATGTAATGAACTAAATTTGTATTTGTACTTTAAATGTATGTTGTGCAAGTAATTAAATAAAATAATAAGCATTTTAAATGGTAATAAGAGCGAGCATTACATTGTGGTATCAGAGCAAAGGTTTAGGCGATTTTGGACAATAAGGTGTTAGTAACTAGATTCGACACGTGTGTCTGTGTAGTGTTGTGGCCATAAAGCAGATGTTGTCTTGTTTAGTGTATAAATGGAATTGGATCTTAGTGAAAGTATAGATAGTCCAGAGTGTAAATCCAGTGTTAGTGTAAAGACTAATGTAGATGTCTCTGTATTCGATAGATAATAGAGTGCGATAGCCCCTATGTAAAGTTGATATGGAAGTGGATTCAGATTTGATATGGAGTTCTGTGTACCTGTCAGTAAATCCTTAACAGTTTGGGCAATTGATTATACATATGTTATAGCATGGGATGGGGCAAACATACATGATACATGAAAGCATACAATTGCATCATATCATTTTTCCCCACATTACATCAGCATTATTTGCAAAGTCATGAAAAGCATCAGATTACATGCAAAGGCCCCAACTGGAAGGGAAACTGACAGGATATACATTGAGTGCAGTGATGATAGGATAGTGAGAGATGAGTACAGTTATAAAGAGATGAAGTTAGATTGAATATAACCATGATAAAGTGTAGAGTAAGAGAAACAGTGAGAGATAGTCTTGAATAGAGTTTGATTAAGATAGAGGTATTGGAAGGTAAGTGATGAGATTTGACAAGTGGTACAGGGAGAATTTCGAGGACGAAATTCTTTAAGGGGGAGAGAGTTGTAATGCCCCTAATGGTACCCTAAGAGGGATAGATGGTAATTTTGCATAAGACAGAGATTGATTCTATGATTAATTAAAAGAAAATTAAAATGTAGGGACTTGATTGAAAGTGTAAAGTAAAAGAATTGTGGCAAAAATAGAAATAAAGAAAGATAAAAGAATAAAGTAAGAGCCATAAGTTGAAAGAGGGATTAAAGTGAATTTTACAAAGATTTTTTTTGAGCCACCAATGGAGAAGTGACATGAATATTTCTAGAAAAAAAAAAGAAGATAAATATAAGAAGGGAGAGGGAGAGGTGGCCGGCCATATTGGCCACAAACACAAGTTTTGTTTATTTTTTTCCTTGGTTTCTCTTCTCTCCTTCTCTCCTCAAGTCCACGAAGAGGCTGCTTCAAGTAGAGAAAAAAACTGTAGATGGTAGAGATGAAGTGCAAGAGAAAGGAAATAGAAAGAGAGATAGAAAGAAAGAGACTTTGGTGCCTTAATAAGGTTTGGGAGTTTTGTTATTGTTTTATGTGTTTGTAGTTGAAATAAATTGCTATTTGTGCTCTAGATGATCTATAGTTGATTTTTGAGTGAATATTTGAGTGTATAATGCATGAGAAAGATGATTTGTGCCTTAGAAAGTGAGTTGATGGAAATCTGTTTTTGATTCACATGAACCAGTCTTAGTAAAAAGGGAATAACTCTTGTTGTAGAGGTCTGATTTATGTGATTCCAGTTTCATATGAAAGATAAGACTTATATCTACAACTTTGTAGAAGAAACCGGGACCTAAATCTGTGTCTAGAGTGCCCGAAAATGAGCTTGAAGTGGACAGACCCCTGCTGTCCGTCCCAAGTGAGTAGTCTTCGTTTCTTAGTGAATAAATTGAGATTTAGAAGTCTGATTTGAGTGATTTTTGATGTTTTGGAAACTAGAAACACAGTGGAACAACTTTGTAGAAGAAAACTTTTCCTGAAAATGCTGTTTTCTTGGTCAAAAACGGCCTACAAGTCGAGACAGAAAATCTGTCTTTGAGCGATTTTAGGCATCACGGTTACTATGATTTTCATAGTAACCGTGAGGCAGTCCAGAATCAAAATGCACCCTACCTCACGGTTACTAAGCATTTCTTAGTAACCGTGACCCCTTTAAAAAGTGTATAACACGGTTATTACTTCTCCGGTAATGACCGTGAGGTAGTTTGGCGTAGTCCAGACCCGAGAGTGCAAATAGGTCACGGTTACCATGAATTTGGTAGTAACCGTGACCCTACCCTGTTTTCCTTGAAGTTGATTTTTAAAGTCTCAAATTGTTATTGAAACATGTCTAAGCCTTCCTGAATGCTTTTAGAGTGTTTTAAGTGTCAAGATAAGAGTAAGAAATGATACGAAATAAGTGTAAAGCTTAGTGAATTAATGACGTAGAGTTAAACATATACTAAAGTCTTAATGCATAAGAATTTGTATAATAAATGAATATGAATATGAGTGACATGGTAGAGTAAAATGATTTCATAATCTATTGAATGTGTTAGTGTTAAAATGTACATGTAATGAATGAGAATGAGTATGACAAATGATAAGTGTAACGTTACTAATTGCATGACAATTAATACTTATATTAGTGTTAATGTTAAGTGTATTTGAAGTTTAAATGAATAAGTTATGATTAGTGATTTTGTTACATGCTTTAATTGATGTGTTATTTATAAGAACCTAGTGGTATTAAGTGTGATAACTTTGAGTGATTAAAGACTAATTGTAAGCCTGAATTTCGCATACTAGTGGATAGATAGGCATGCCTATAAAGGGAATAGTGATTGCAGCTGCTAGTGATGTCACCAAAGTGTGACTAGTGTAGTGTTTGATACCTTTGGGTATCTAGTGAATCGAGACTTTTATGTCTCTAGTGAAATATCTATTGTTTGTACCCGTATCCACCATTTATGAGAATTCAGGCAATGAAAGTGATCTGAATATTGAATAATGATTAGTGATTAATAATTTAAGTGTTACATGGCTCTATGTTAGTGTTAGTGTTTGATAATAATGTAGCGCTTTTCAGTGAATATTGAAGTGTAAGTGACCCTATGCTAGTGTTAGTGCTTTTCAGTGAATATTGAAGTGTACTATTATACTTAATAATAATGTTAATGATTGATATTGAATACTGAAATGTAAGTGAAAACTGTATTGGGATTGTTATCGAGGGTATAATTGTTAGTGAATGTGATTAACTGCATGTATTGAATAAGAGTGACATGATATTATTGTTATGTATTGGCATGTTATATTGATTGTGTTTGCGACTTCGATAAGAAGTCAATTATACTGTTTACTCCCCACTGAGCCATTGCTCAGCACGGGTGTTTTCCCGTGTAGGTACTCAAGTGTAAGAAGGTGCTTTTGCTAGAGTCAACATCTGCAGGCCACTAGAAGGGTAGTGAGTAAAGGTTACTTCATTCAATGTATTATTGTTGTAAATGTATAATGTAAAAGATTTGAACATGTATGTAATGAACTAAATTTGTATTTGTACTTTAAATGTATGTTGTGCAAGTAATTAAATAAAATAATAAGCATTTTAAATGGTAATAAGAGCGAGCATTACATTAATTTTCTCTAATGCCCATTTTGGCCACCATAGAAAGTCCACTATACACATCCAATTAATTCAATTTAAGCATTCAATTAGACATAATTAAGGTTTAATTTCATTATTCTAAGGTCAATTTCAATTAAACATGCATTTTTCCTAATTTTACTTAGTTACATAATGCATACTTAGGCTTTAATTAAAGGAAATTAATGAAATTTATAGTTACTAACCTCTTTCACTTTATTAATCTTTCTTAGGCTTTCTTTTTCTTGCCTTTTTCCTTAAAAGATTGAATTTTACTATGAGAACCTAATAAGAGCCAAAATTTTCATTAATCAAAACCATAATTTTTTGATACCTACTGCTAAAATTGACGGTAAAATTGCATTCTAATCATCAAAATATACTTGTAAATGATTTTAAAATAAAGTAAATCCTTTAATTTCACTTAACCTTACTTAAGCTCCTTCACTTTCCTCTTTAATTTCTCCCATAAAATCTACTTAAATCAATAAATAGAGCCCTAAAATAACTACTAGAGACATAGAGCATAACATTTGAGGCTTGGATTTGAGAAGAAAAGAAAATGAAATTGAGAAAGAAAGGAAAATGCAAGGTTTGGCCAAGAAGAGAAGAAAAGGCGGGCTGTGCAATCTGAATTTTTGACCTTAAAATCAGTCTCTCATTTTCTTTTATAGTGGCTCAAGTGGGTTAGACCTAAAGCCCACTTCACTTAAGCCTAAAATCCCATTTTTAAGCCAAGCTTGCAATTTTTTGCAATTCTCTCACTTTTCATCTCTAATTCACCTCAAATTAAATTTTAATATCCATAAAATGAAAAAATTAGGCTTTACCCAAAATCTCAACTCAATCAGAGTCCATTTTCAGTTCAATTTAATTATATCGATCCGATTCAACCACTACTGATGTTACTAAAAAATTCCTTTTTAAAGCCAAAATACTCTAAATATTATTTTAAGAAAATATGCAAATGTTGGTGATTTTTAGAGCTCATTTACTATTTTTTTAGTAACCTAGTTACTAATTATATTGCATTGCTTTTTTTTTCATATTTTTTACTTTTAGAGGGTTAAATGACCTCAATTTCACTCCAAATTTTAAATCCAGACTAACAATAACTAATATTGTTTGATGATCAAATAAAATATTTTTTACCTCCGGATGTATTTTTTTTACGCCCGAAAGCAATATTTACAGTCAAAAAATATTGTTCATACTGACCCAGTATTGAGGCCATTACAGTTTGCCTACTCTAAAGTAGGTATGGCTTATTATATAGGTAATGTTCATTTGTCTAAAGTAGGTATGACTTATTATATAGGTAATGGTCATTTGATACAAGTGTGTGTTAGACGGCCTCGTTGTAGTAGGAAAAGGCCATGTCCGATCAAGCGGCTTTGTTTTCAATGTTCAGCTAACTGGCTTAGAGAGGTTTTTGTCGGCCTTTTAATTATGAGCCTCTTGATGATGGGCCTTATGGTTTTAATTTTTCAGAGTATTATCATTTTTCCGCCTTTGAGCAACTTGGTCATTCTTAAAAGAGATCGAAGATTTGGGGTTTTGATGCTTCCATGATTACCATTTGACCATTTTATGATGAGTGATGGAGTCTCTTTAGTTTTTGAGACTAAAATTTAGTTACATCGATTATTGATCGAAAAAGTGAGTCATCAGTTAAAGGATTGACTGGAATCTTATTTTAATTGGAATGTACATCGATAGAAAAAATTGGACGTCAGTCGAAGGATTGAAATTTTAATTTACTTTAATTAGGATGTACGTCAATCGAGAAAATTAAACATTAGTTGAAGGATTGAAATTATCTTTTCTACAAAAAATTTTTATAATCATGAATTATTTTTCAAAGTTTTTTTTAACCTTTTTGCTTGATGCTTTTGTCATTTGAGGCTAAGTGGCCTTTTCTGGTTTAGGCTTCTGGTTTTTTGACCATTATATTTTTCCTGTTGTGCTTTATGAGTTCTACAAGTTAATTGTGTATGTTACATAATGAAAAATTTACCTGAGGGTGTTGTCGATCCTGGTTATCCTTATTTTTCGAGTATTCAAATCATCGCCTCCTTTTTCGTATTGTTTCGAAAACACCGCTTTGGACTTGTCTTCCATGCTTTTATTATTACGTCTTTATTCTTGCATTAAATATCATAGCCACCACTTTGGACTTGTCTTCCATGCTTTTATTATTGCGTCTTTATTCTTGCATTAAATATCATAGCCATATGGCTTCGCATGACTAGTTTTCTAGAGATGAAAAACACTATAAATGGGTGTGTCTTTTCTCTCCTTTTCCTTGAAGTCTTCTTGTTGAGGTTCTCTTCTTCCCCCTTTTCTTTTTTCTCGAAGTTTTTTCCTATGAAGTTGCTTGATTGTTCTTCAAATTTTCCTTCGTGGCTTTAATATTGCCATTTTAGGAAGATGAATGAAAAGATAGGCTTTTTCCTAGCAAAATATGACTTGCGACAGTAGGTCATATGACCTCCAATCTTCGTTGTTGCTTTCTTCTCTCTGTTATGGACTTTCTTAAAGTCATGATGGAGGATTCAAGTTTGTACTCTCGTCTCCTTTTTTCTAATGCTGATTTGATGAAAGGGGGCTTGCTTTGAATGAGAGGTGGTATTATTATAGCGGGGTTATAAGGGCTACGAATTTTTCACTCTCTTTTTTTCGAGCAAAAAAGCTCTTTAACCATGTACTCTATATTTTGTAAAAGTTTAATGAACTTCATCTTTCGTACACTTTTTGTATCATGCAATTGTCTCACCTTACTTCTTTATCCATCTCACGATATATTACTTAAAAGACTAAGTGAGGAAGTATTGCTAAAAATTATAAAGTAAGTATTATATTCTGAGTGGCACTTTAACTAATCTTGCGAAGATGCAAATTTGTTCTGATCGATTTAGTTTGCCGAAGCCCATGTGTTTCATCCTCTGTTGTTAGTAGGTTTAGAGGAGGCTTTATTTTGATTGGTCGGTCAAAGTTTGGTGTTTCTGCTGACGACTTTCTGTGTCTACTTAGTTATCCGATCGTTGCTTTCCTGACGTTTGTTTTTTATTGCATCTTTTGGAAACATCTTTTGACCATGTCCCTTGAAAAATGACGCTAATTAAATGTTCTTTATGGCTTCTTTGATTTTTGATCTTTTATTACGGCTATTCATTTTCTTTGACTCCTCATTTATTGGGATTGCTACATGTACCTCCAGACTCTTATAAATAGAGTTGATATTTTGTGTTCTTGTCTATTCTCTTTTTTCTTCGTTGTCTTCTTTTTTGCCTGCTTTTTTCTTTGTCGCTTGCTCTTACTTCTTCCATAGAACCCTATAACTGTCTCTTGCCCTACTTTGATATTGCCATTTTAGGAAGATAAATGAATAGTCAAGCAATTTCCTACAATGGCATCACCTACTATATCGAGTGATGCATTCTCTATCTTTTGTTACTTCTTTCATCCTCATCTTCTTAAGCCATGGCTGGTCTTCTTTGATTTTTCAGGTTCCAATGTGTCACAAGTGGGAGATATTTGTAATGTCTTGAAGGTTGAGGAAGAACATCAACAATCAATGGTAGACATAGGATTATGTTTTTCTCTTTGTAAACTTCAAATGTAATGTTTTAGAATGAGCTTTAATAAATTTTATTTTTCGTGCTCGTCGCTTTATTAATATAGATTGATATATGTATTAGATCGATCGGGAGAATGTCAATGAAGTTAAGAAATCAAATTTGATAAATAAATTTTATTCATCAATCTTTCAATCGGAATAATAACAAATTTTCATTGATCTTTCAATCAGGATAATATCAAATTTTTATCGATCTTTCGATCGAGATAATAACAAAATTTCATCGATCTTTCGATCAAGATTATGAAAATTTATTTGATAAGCTTTTGCTCATATCTACAACTTTGTTGAATTCTGCCAACTCTTGGAACGATGACTAGTGTTCCCTTGTTCGGAGGCGCTCTTTCTTTTAGGGCTTTTTTCGCTATAGGAAAATATATCAACTGAGTGTGAACCTATCAGTTTTTGACATCGATCACCATGGGCTCTTAAGGATCTTCTTTGCTTTTTTTTTCTCTGATCAGCCTCTTTTTTTAGCATTAATGCCTCCTTTCTCCAATTCAATTTCCTCATCTTAATACCTTATAGAGATATCGAATAAGGAAAAGGCAGTTTCTGCTCACCTAGTTTTTTCCTTTCCTTTGCGTCCAATCATATTTCATCCTTCTATCCTTACTTCATTTCTATATGTTTGTTGAAAGGAGAAGCTGGTGAGGTAGAAGCGTCAGTACCTATATTTTAGATTGCCGAAGTGTATGGAGGCAGTTCCCTATTCCTCCCGTGTCTTTTTGTACAGAAGAACTATGAGAATTTGCGCCTAGATGTATGATATCGATGAGGAAAAATATTTCGTCCTCCTTCAATATTAGCACAAATAATTTTATCTTTCTTCAATATTAGGTATGCTTTCCCCAAAGCTGCTTGTAGAATTAGTTCGGTGCAGATCTCCGTCCCAATCAACTCTATCGCTTATGGGGTAAGATCCTTTCAAGATGACCCTTTAGTCCTAGCACTTGGATTATGAGGTCAGTCCTTTTCTCCAAGATTAGGAGAGGGGCGACCTTTATCTAATTTGCCTGGAGACGAGGAGAGGGGAGACCGTTTCATCCTTCCCAGTACTTTTTTCGGTATGCTAGTTATGGGAGTCTCCTACATCTATTGTATGATATCTCAAAAGGAAGACATTTTGCTTTCTTTCGGCCCTGACATACAATTTTTTGCTTTCTTTTAATCCCAAATTTCGTTTTTACCATACGTTATCTTCCCATGTAGTTTCGGAGACTTTTATGGTATCTTTGTTTGTTGGTGTTCTTCTCCATGGTTGTGAATTTGTACTCCTCCCAAAGGTGTGGGAGTTGGATGCTTCTACTTAGCCACTAACTTTCAATGAAAGCACCAAATGATAGATCACAAATTTCATAGAAAATGGAGAGATTTCCGTATAGGAGAGAGAGAGAGAGATTATCAGGAGAGTGAATTCCGATTGGATTGAAGAAGATAAGCTCTGCAAAAGACGCTTGTTAGGTTGTCCGGGCGTTAGCACTCCGATTTTTAAGTTTGCAATAGGGAGAAGAACTCTTATAGAGAATATATATTTAACTTAAAGAGAGATGGAGTATATATTTTACATAATGAACCTACTATTTATAGAGTTCAAGGACGCTTGAATAGTGCTCGTAAATAATTGGCCTACTCTGAAGTAAATATGGCTTATTATATGAGTAATGATGATTTGATGAAAGCGTGTGTCAAACGATCTTGTTATAGTAGGAAAAAATTACTTCCGATCGGATATTTTTTTTTTTCGTGTTTAGCCAATTAGCTTAGAGAGACTTTCATGAACCTTTTAATTATGAACCTTATAATGATTGGTCTTATAATTTTAATTTTTCAGAATATTATCGATACATATGCATATTAACAAAAACACAGATCATGTCTCGGCATGCTTTTGCAGTCCTTTAATGTGTTTTGTTTCTAGCTTTACATGTGACGTTTTCGTCTTTTTCCTTCTTTTGTTCTTTTCTTTGGAATTATATACCCAATGGGAGGTTTCTGGAGCCAAAATCGCCAAATGCTAATTAATTGCTGCTGCTATTAGTATTTAACAACCGTAATTAATTACTCATAGCAAGGGCAGGTGACATCGAACAATCGGTTGTGTATTTGGCAAGTGCTCCAGAGTTTTGGAATTCTTTTAATTATACATAAATGGTTATTATAAGATTTACCAAAAATAAACTAATTATTAATATTATAACTTTAATACCTCATCTCGTCTTTCGTTTTCACATTAATATGTCGTTGGATCCTCAATATCCCATAAATGTTGACATCCTCTATGGCTTTTATGTTGCTTTCATTATAGTAATTTCAACCTTACCCACTTTGCTTGCCACCTCAAATAAAATTTCCAATTTTAATTGGATTAAGGCCATAGAATTTCCAATTTTATTTTTATATAATTTCATGGTTAACGTGATATTGTGGGTATTGTTATTATTATTATTATTTTTTTTTTTTTTCTTTCTTTCACTTTCAATCAGAGTATCATTTAATTTAAACCCTCCACCATAGACTTGGACTGATATTTTCAAAAAGTCTTACGTATAAATTATGACGATACGTACCTGCTAAAGGATTAATTATAAAATACCTTTCAAATTTTTTCAATTTGATTTCCAAACTATATTAAAAAAAATTACAATTTATTTTTATTTTAGATATTATGTTAATTTTAAATATTTTTAACGGAATTTTTGACTTGAAATAAACTAAAAGGTAGATGTTAAATTATAATATTTTTAATTTTAAAAATAGTGCCAAAAAATCACTTTTCATGCTTTCTCTTGCGTCTTCTTTTTATTAATCAACTTTTTTTTTTGTGTCCTAAACAAGACTTTCCTATAAAATTAAAAATAGCTATATTATCATTATGTTAAATATCACACATTGATTGATTATAAAAATATAATATTTTTTTATAATTGCTTAGACAAATTTCATTTCACGAGTAAATTTTTGAAAATTAAGTTCAAATTAATTTTTTTAAACATGATATTAAAACCAATTTTGCAATTTTAAACCGCCAATAAATATTCAATTTTAAAAATTTTATGCTTTAAATATTTGTATGTGTTTAGTTCTAAATGTGATAGGATATATTAAATATCTTATATCGATTAGTTATAAAAATATAATATTTTTTATATTGACAATTCTTATCTCCCAGGAAAAAAAATTAGTGACAAATAATAAACAAAATAGCGACGGATTTCAAAATCAGTTGCCAAAAGTTTCAAAGAATATTTGCCCTTAAATTCTCAAGTGTAGAACGGAAAAGATGCCATCGCCAATTTTGGTAGGAAATATGGTGCCAAACATTTGGCAAGGGATATGTCGTCGCTAAACATCTCGCCAAACATTTTAACCCTTAAAATTTTTCATTTAGAATTCTAGGGTTGCAATAAAGATTGCGTGTGTTTGACACGCAAATGCAAGAAAATCTCCATTACATTTGAAACGTAAATAAATATAAACCTTCTTACTTTAGGTTATTTTAAATATAACAGCACTCAATGTATAATTAAAAAACGAATTTTTGAAAATAAAACTTAAAAAAAGACAAACTGATAAAAGAATTTATAAATATCAATACTGTGCATCTCCTGGTCGTGAAACACAACTTTTAGAATGACCACTAATACATGTGAATCACGTTGCATGATAAATATGACGACGGAAATTTTTTTTCTGAAATTTTTTTTCTGGATTGATTGCAAGTTGTATCAATTAAATAATATTTTTTGAGGATTAATATATTGCTAACTCGGTGCACTGCTCTGTACGCAGGAAAGTAATTTCCCAACATGAAAACTGAACATATGAAACATGTGATAATCACTATGCGGGATAACCATTAAACAATTGCTTTCCAATAATTAATTAATAATGCTTTTGACTTTCTCATCGGGCAGATTGGTTTCCAGTGCAACTTATTATATAGCTTATTTCAAGTGATTTTCATGATAAGACATCGATAATTTGATATCACTTCGTTCTTTTTTTTTTTTTTTTTGAATTTTTGTCAAAAATTATTTCATATATATATTGTCCAGTCAAGGGCAAAAAAAAAATCTAATAAACAATTATATAATAATTTTAAAAGATATTTCTTACTTAAATTAAGATTATCTGATTGATTAGGGATTACTTAGGGTTGAATTGGCAGCGAACCAATTATTATAATTATTATTATTTGAAATTTAATTACATTTAAAATGTTAAAAAGTAAAGATGTTAATATATTTTGACAAAAAAAAAAGATACTATACGCTAATATATATATATATAATGCAGGGCACGGTTTAAAAAAAAATGTACAGAAACCTTTCTCATTTCACCAAATCTATACGTTGCATGGGAGGGAAATCACACGTAGAATTGAACGTAATATATCTTATGGCAAGTAAATTTAAAATAAATAACTCAATAGTTTAACAAAAATTAGAAGTGAGATGCAATTGTAAATCATCAGTAACTTATTCCTAGGATAAGTGATAAGGTATATGATACCAGAAGATAAGTCAGAAGTTTACGATTTATAAGTGGAGGAAAAATTCCAGAAAGGAATTCATAAATTGAGTGGCAGAATATAATTATTCTATAATACGAAATAAATTGCAGTTATTCTTAATTTATCTCTTATCTTGTTTGATTGTGTTATAACTGTTCAAATAAGATGCTTAATCTCATTGAGATACTGCGGATATAATTAACTTCCTAAATTGTAATTCTTTTACTATTATCATATTTGTAAGGTGGTTTTCATGGTACCGAATGAAAAATAGGTAAAGTGGATTTTTACAGGTAATAGATTTAATCATGGTACTGCTGAAGTTGGACTAATTAAAGATAAAATCACCAAAAAATATAAATTTCGACATATTTCATATTATAATTTTTGTAACAAAATTGTCAAGATATTAATAGATATATAAAAAAAATTATATTAACATAATAATTATGTTGAAAACAATAATTTAAATATAATAAACTGTAATTTATTGTTCAAATTATGATAAAACTAATAGATTTATTTTAATAATTTATTCTTGCAATATTGAAGAATTTTTTTTTTCACATACCGTATAGAGATAGTATTGTAAATTCAACAAGTTAGTATGTACCGTAACTATAATTTGTAATTTTAGGATTTTGATTGGTGCGGATAAAGGAAAACGGAGCTGGAAAATCTATGGGGATGAACACAAAATTTATTTGAGGGTGATAATGTTAAAGAAAATTAAAAGGAATGAATAATAGTAATTTAAAGGAAAATAGTTCGTTCAGCTTTGAAACGTAAACTTGAAAACAGAATGAAAACAAAACGAAGAATTTGAACTGCCATGGTTTTTGTGAAAAATCATGAATAAAATTACAAATAAATAATTAAAAGTTACCAAAACGTTTTTTATTATTTTTTTATAATTTTTAAGGGGTTAAGGACAATTTTTGCCCTTATAGTTCTTTTACTAGTTAGAAAATATTTTTAATATTTTTGTCAATTTTTATCCTTAGATATATTAAAATGATCAGTTTTTGCCACTAAAAATAACAAAATAATAAGTTATTATCATTAAAAATATTAAAATTGTTTTTTTTTTGTTTTTTGAAACAAAAATCTCAATCAGCTAAAAAAATAGACTGCATCCAGTGATTAGTCATTTTTCACCTGACATGTATATTATGTCAGCTGATTGAAATTTTTATCCTAAAAATGATAAAAAAAAGAGGCCATTTTAATATTTTTAATGGCAAAAACGAACTATTTTTAATATTTTGAAGATAAAAATTAACTATTTTAATATTTCCAGAAATAAAAATTCATAAAAAAATATTTTCCGACTATAATAAAAACTAATGGAGGAAAAACATTGCCCTTAACCGTTGTTTAAGCCTTGATAGTTTGAGTTAGTCAAGAAGCATCGCTATCGGGGAAGCCCAAGTCAAGGGCAAATGCTTGCAGGCAATTCTTGATATTGCTTTCTTTCTCACTAGTTTTCAAATTAATTTTTTGTAGTTATGTGAAAACCATATTTTCAGTTATTAGTTCAATCAGCTTCTCACCAATCAAGAACTCAATTATATCTTATTTATTTTTTTCTAATTCAGTAGCGTCATTGTAAATATTTAATGGAGTCAAAATAAAATAAAAATTAAAAAGAAAATATACACCTAACCTTTATTATTATTATTTGACTCCACTCCCTCCCACCTAGCCACATAATAAATGGGAAATAACACATTATAAGTTAATAGGTATCTCTTACAAGCAGAGTAACATCAGTATGGAAATCCAGTTCACATCACTCCTTTTTTCCTATGTGGGAATTTATGATGATAATAAATAATGTAAAACTAGTGACATCAGTAGCATTTTAATTTTGTTTCTAGAGATAAAATAAAATGTTAATTTACAGTATGTATATGATAAGTTTATACCACTTCAATCAGTTTCTATTACGTATTTTTTTTGTTAGTTTGATTGCAGTTCTATTAATGTAGTAAAAAATTTAAGCCAATGGTATAATGATGATAGCTATTTTGGCTCAAAAATATGCTTAAATGGTAAGTGGTAACTATATACTATTTTCAATATTTTGAAAGCAAATTTAATCCAAAACATGCTCTCTTTTTTTTCAAACATTTGCAATATTTTAAGAGTGAATTTAGTTCTTATTCAATATTTACATAATAATTAATACGAGAATTTGATAAATTATGTTCTAATAATTTTCTTAAAAAAATAAGAGATCATACTAATTATAAAAATAAATAACAAAAAAATTTGTGCAATAAAATCAATGTGATAATTCAGTACACTCATATTTTCACATACGATCCAATATATGCATAATTAAACAATATAAATATGCTTGCACTATATGCATTCGCACACCATATCACATCTTTAAAACCATATATTTGTTGCAAAACCAAGTTCACATACGATCCAATATATGCATAATTAAACAATATAAATACTTATTTTTTTTTTCGGTAACAAAGAGAAAGCAGGTCCTAAAGACTAATGGCACTGCGCAAAAATGACAAACATAAATTGCGGAACGATTACACATATATTTATAATTATAGCCGTATAATCTACAATGAATTATATTTATTATATATATAGTTAAAAAATGTCATGCATACTAACACGAACGAACCATAAAAAAAGAGTTTTTATGTGTAATTTTCTTGTACCAAATATCACTCAATTTAACAAATTTTAAGAATTTTTTCGCTTAATTTAACAATTCATTGAATATTAATTATATATTATTTTTATATATGTACTAAAAATAAATAATGAATATAATGAACGTGTCCAAGCACACAAAATCAATGCAAGAAATAGAAAGAATGAAGTCAAAATCACGGGAATCTGACTGCAAAGAAACATGCACGAAAAGCCAGATGTCAAAGGAAGAGGCGATGATAGTCAAAGCAAGGAGAGTGTCGTGGCCATAAAAGGAAGATGCCACGCGTACGGTGAAGATGAAGAGCAGGGACACGTCGATCTATGTCCGTACAGGAAGGAAGAGAATAATAATACAGATATTTAATTTTGGTAGAGTATTTGTCGGGTAGCAAGCTAAGCGTGATGCAGGACATGCGGTGTGGCACCTTACTAGCCCTTTTTCGTCCACCCCTTCACGTGACACCAACAACCTTTTCTTTTACTATTTATTTATTTATTTTTCTTATTCTCGCTTTGTTTTGTATATCATTTCTTTTTTATTATTTTAGATTTATATTACATATATTCATAAAATAGATAAAAGCTTTTTTTTTAAATTTTGGAATAAAATTAGCATGGCACCTCCAATGTACAACTATTTTACTCCATTTTGTCAAAAAAGCCATAATTTCCTTATTTATTATAATTATAGAGCGAAAACATAAAAACTCAGACAAAATAATTTTATTTTGGATAAAATAAAGCAAATACATTATTATTTGAAAGTCAACGCTATTTGTTCAAAAGTTGATCTGGGCAAGATGGCTCTATCTATAACTCAATGTTGGAAACTGGGAATGCATACTTGCATATTTTTGCACTCTTTATGAGAGAATATATATATAAGAAATTAAGCGAATTATTTATTATTATTTTTCTACTCATTAAATGAAAAATTCACAATTCTATTTGAAAAAAAAAACTATTTTTCATATATAGCAAGATAAAATTGATTTAGTTTACTATCTCTTAATTTTATTTGAGACTTTTAAACATGCTACCATTGTAATTTTTTTTAAAGTTTTTAATGTTTATAGTAGATATAAAAATATAATAAGTGGGTGTCAAAGTAATAATTTATAAAAATTCATTTTCCAGGGGCAAAACGAAACTAATTACTAATATTGTTGTATCGAAAAGTGTATGCACAATAGAATGAAATTGGAGAGATTAGCAGTTTTTATGTGATTAATAATCTCTCAATTAACTGTGTAATTATAAGTTAAACGAAAGGGAAATTTTATCGACAGCAACTGAACAGGATAATTACGTTTGAATGTCACCGTCGGTGTGCAGTGTGCTCATCTAAATTGAGGTACCATGATCTTAATTGCTATTGCTATTCTGGTACATAGATGCATGGAATTGAGGTCATTGAAAATCAAATCAATTTAATTCCTTATATTATTTTCCTCTATTTTTAAACAAAAATTAAAAATATAATAATAAATATTATCTTAAAAATTTTTAATATGCATTTTTCATATATTAAAAATCTTTTTATTATTTTTTAAGAGTATAATTAAAATTCAAATTTTGAAAATTAATTATATTTGTGATCATTGACTTTTAAAATTTACAATCAAACGAAAACAGTAAAATAATTTATAATACAAAAATTATCAAAATTTTATTTTGCTTTTTTTTTTAAATAATATAAAAATTAATTTTTAATATCACTGAACTAATATTTAAATACATCCTTTATAATTATTATGTTATTTTAAAATTAATCAACTTTACAATATAGAATTTAATTAGTTGAAATTTTTTGTAATCTTCTTTATTTGTCATTTTTTACTATTTATATGATAATTGACCTTTTTTTATATGATGATGTAATTTATAAAGTTGATTAATTTTAAAATGACGTAACAATTATATATATTGTAATTAACTTTTATTTTGTTAATATATAAAATTAATTTTTAAATTATTTTTATTTTAATTGAAATAAAATAAAAGTTTAATAATTTTTAGATTATAAATTATTTTATTATTACTATTTAGATATAAATTTTAAAATCCAAGATATAATTAATCCCGAATTCCAAGGTTCAGGTTTCATTTCTTTGTATTTCAATAGATTGGTTTTAGTGGGACCCCGTTCCCTTGGGTTTAGAAGAGCGAGTTAGTGAAATTCAAAGGAAGAAGGAGATATCACATATGGAACTCGTGTAATTATCTCCATCCACTCATTCTTCCGAAATTTTCTCTCCCTCGCCATATAAAGCAAGCTTAAATTTCAACTCAGACCCCCTTTTTTGGTCCCATACATATCCGAATAATTATTTGGATAAATAAATCTTAAATATCAAATAATTATATTAAAAATCATGTTTATTATGAAAATCACTAGAAAATGATTCGGTGATCTATGATAAATTAAAAAATATAAAAAATTTTAATTTTATTATTTTAATAACATTTAAAATTATAATTAGACAGAATATAGTTCATTTATAATTAAAAAATAACGGTCATGAAAAGGAAATTAAATAGAATTTATCTGACCACAAAAATTAAATAATTTACAACAGTGTTTCCCGCGTATACTTTTTTTTATAAAGTAAATTTCCAAGAATTGAAATTAAAATATAAAAAAGATATAAATTAAAGAGAAAAAAATCTATATTACTCCTAATGTTTATAAAATATTGGAACAATTATAAAGTGCATTTCAACATAATTTTCAACAATTATATAGTCGAGAATAAAATAAAACATTTTTCCAAAATTCAATTACATCCTAAAAAAAAAAAAGAAACTCGAATTACATCGCTTCCTAGAGCGGGGAGCACATTAGAGTAGGGGAAGAATAATTACATATTCCTTCAATAAAAGCATGAACTTGAGGGTAAAGCTAAATTTCGAGAATGCGCTAGATATGTATGCCATATTCGCATTGCTTACGTGTTCCTATTATGAGGGTTGGCCAGATCTACAAGGCCAAGTGTCTATAGGTGACTGGACTTCTATAGTACGGATTTTTTTCTTTTTTTCTGCTAATAAAGTTAGCAGAAACTTTTGATGCTTCGCCTCAAATCCACTCCGCCTGCAAAATTGCACATGGCTTCCTCCATTTTTAACCCTTGGATTCACTCCACGTGTATGCTAAATCATGCACATAGTACACGTAATAATTCATCCATATGATATTGCTTTTTTCGTACTGTTGCCTAACAAAATTATATGTATATATGCTAGTGTACTTCCCTAATTAACCTTTGCTTTTTATTCTTCTAGTTTCCTCTTCCTCTATTAATTATTATGATCACCTCAGACAGATTTTGAGTTGGAATTTTATTTATTCACTATTTTTTTAATCATAAAATGTGCTTTCGACAATCTATTATTATAAGAATAGAAATAATCTCAAATTCATTATATAATTGCATAAACATTGAATTCAAAATTTCCCAAAATGTGAGTCCATTAAGGATAAACTTGAGATATAAATATTAGATTTTTTAACTAATTTTGATTTCCATAACAAGCCAAATCGATTATTCTTTTACTCACTAGTTTTTTTTTAAATGTAATATTTAATTTAATTTGTTCTCATTTCCTATAAAAAAGTATTTATTTTTTTAGTTTATCCGTTATTTAAAATTCACTAATTATCCATTATCTAAAGTTCGCTAACTTATCTAATTTAAATTTACGCAGAACAGCTTTATAATTCTTAAACTTTAAAACTATAAAACGTTCGTAACTCGAATTCAAGACTTATGCTCAGAAAATACAAGATACGTATCAATTTTTTGGCCATTGGGGATAAATATTTATGTTGAATTATCTTCAGCCACACACAAATATGAAATAAAATTTTGAAAAAAAAAAGAGAGACAGAACTATCCCGAAATAATCCGTATCACTAGTAAAATAGAAAAGTTTCCCAAGTGGGATATGGAAGCAAAAACAAGCAATGTTTCTTAAGAAGGAGGTACCCACGAATATGGTTTGGTTCGCCCAGAGGGAACATTGTCACGGTTGAAATTATAATTAGCATATATATATATAATGTCGAAAATGATGTTTCCACCAAAATAAATATGGCAAATCTTGCTTCCGCACTGTTGGTAGGTACCAAGTAGTTAACATACACGGAATATATCTCACGAGTCATGATGTCAATTTAATTATTATTTTTTATCCCTTTAATTACTTACCAAATACTAAATTTTAGAAATAAAAAAATATTAATTAATCAATTATATTAACTTGTTGCATTTGATTTCTGACAGCCACAAATCCAATTTGAAATTCTGTTCTCCTATATATAGATAGAAGGGGGCATTAAAGTTTCATAGGTTGAAAAACGTTAAAAGGATTAATATATATAAGAAAAATGGTTAATGTGGTCCTTAATAAGAAATAATTAGGGCTTTAAATGGATAATTGTTTCGGTTGGTGGGTGCAAATGTGGAATTGGATAAAATAGAGAGTTTAGTGGGACTATTGCTATATACGAGAAGATGTGGATGTGTGAAATTTCTTTCCTCTTTGGGTTTGTCCTTATAACATTTTGGTACACCACAGTAATATGAAACCATTAGGTCAAAAATTAATGTCTACTTCCTCAAAGTTTACAAATTTTATAATTACTATTACAGTTGAATTTTTACTTATTTTTGCGAAAATTACTTTCTTTAAATGAAAATCGAATTATAAATCTACAATCAACTGTTAAATTATAAGCGGTACCCAGATATATCACTCTTTGACTCTCTGAGTTTGAATGAAAACAAAATATTTTCTGAGAAGGGATATGCATATGATAAATTTAAGGTATAATATCATAAAATGAAAGTATTTCTAACTGACTTATTTTCTTCATTTGCGTGGCTATAAACAAAAATCTAAACATTGAAACAGATGGAATCGCCGAGGATTTGGGACTTTGTACGGGGTCGACATGCTATGAAGTCTATGGCTCCCAAGCATCAATACATATTACATCAACTTTTTGATGGCATTGGACATGCTTACCACCATCCAATAATTTGTTTTTTTCCGTTAATGCATTGACTGATATTTTCGCTCTTTGTTTTTATCCACTACATCCAATAATGTTTGCCAGTGGTTAATTCTTTGTAATTTTAATTACGGCAGAGATAAAATAGTGATAAAAGTGAAATTGATTGCAAAATTCTATCATGCCGATTAATTAGTGCATCTGATTTTTATATAAGAAGCATCATCGAATACGATCATATTATAAGAGTAAGAGTTTTGTTAATTAATCGTTTGTTTAACTTCTGAATTTGATTTACAAAGAGCAATAAAAAAATATAAAGATAAGACAAGAAAGGAGCGTTTTGTTTTCTCAATTATGTTATTGCATGTAATAGAAAATAATTGTTGTTTTGTGAAAAACAGAGCATTATCAGCATCATTTATAGTAATTTGTATTTTCTGGCAATGGAGAATCTAACGGATAAAGTTCCTACGTATGATGGTTTCATAGAAACGAGTAGATCACGGCTTTACAAGATTTTATATTCTACCAAGATTTTTGCTGAAAAACAGGAAAACTCGTTTCTTATGAATATGATAGTTCAGCAATTATTATTATTATTATTATTATTATATCGCCAAATTCTGCTGGAACTAAAAACAATGGGATAAAAATAAATTATGTTTCTGTTTATAATATTAATTGATATTTAAGTTTCTAAAACAACAATAATTAAAGTTACCATACCCATTACCAACGTATATTGGCCTAACTGGAGTAGCTCCGATCGTTACAACAAATAATTTTGGATTCGAATTTTTATAAATACAATAAATTGTGTTAAGAGAGATATCAGCATTTATATCATATAATATTTTCAGTAAAAATTAATTTAAATATAATATTTTTTTCGTTTTTTTTATTTATAACTTTTAAGTAAAATATAAATTTTATTTATCTGTTATTTTTAAATTTTTAATATATTTTAATTTATTTTTTTTAATAAACTTAAAATTAATTAGATTTTATCATTTAATTTTAATAATATAATTTAATATTAAATTTAAATTTATTTATTATTTTTTAATTTTAATAAAAATAATAAAAGTAAGTAAAAAAAGTATTGATTAAAGTGTCTCTCCCCAGTGCGGCCTGCTCAGAATACTTCGCTAAACACACAATAATTAAAGTTACCCTGCCCATTTATTTATTAAAAAAAAAAAGGCCGAGATTTGACTATTATAAATTTCCATCTTTATCTTTGCGTATCTCACCCTCCACCGCCTTTGGAAACACTAGGGGCTTAGATTGAATAAATTTTTTCAGTAGCCAAAATTGATAGACAGCCTTGTAAGCCCTATTTCATTCACCGTCAGCCACGTGGAACAAAATCCAATCGATAGACACGTGTAACCCTATCAATACGTTTTGTGATACGACAACCGGAACAGAGCTGTGACTCTCAAAAATTTCCAAAATTTTAACCGCAGTGGTAATCTAGCTCATAGGAAGTTAACCCAACCAGAGTAAGAATTAACTCAACCAAGGTTGAAACTCCAGTCCTTAAAAAGCAGTTTATATAGCCAAGCAAACAATGCCGGTGATTCTGCATACAAAATCCCATAGCCACCATATTATTCCTACAACAAAAAGATGATGCTGGGAGAACGGCACCGTCCTAATCCAACGGTCCACGTACCGCCGTGGGCCATTGTCGACGATCCAAATCCCGATGCTTATCCTTCATCGCCGTTGAGCAATGCTGCAACCGCCTCCGATTACAACCCCTATTATCTGCACGAAGCTTTGGCGGCTTTGCAGAGGTATCTGCCGTCGAACGAGCCTGACATGGACTCTGACTCGGAGTTACAGGGCCTTGAACCGGACTCTCCTGTGGACGCCTTTTCTTGTGATCATTTCAGGATGTTCGAGTTTAAGGTGAGGCGGTGCGCGCGTGGCAGGTCACATGACTGGACTGAGTGCCCTTATGCTCATCCTGGTGAGAAGGCGAGGAGAAGAGACCCGAGAAACTTTCATTATTCCGGCACGGCTTGCCCGGATTTCCGGAAGGGGAATTGCAAGAAAGGTGATAGTTGTGAGTTTGCACACGGCGTTTTCGAGTGTTGGCTTCATCCGGCTCGTTACCGTACTCAGCCATGTAAGGATGGTCCTAATTGCCGGAGAAGAGTTTGCTTTTTTGCTCACACGGCGGAGCAACTAAGGGTTCTGCCCCAGCAGAGTCCACGGAGCGTTAACTCTGTTGATTCTTATGATGGATCGCCCCTTAGACACGCTAAAGGTCTTTCCTTTGTGTCTAGCCCTAGCTCTCTTTCACCCCCGGCTACCCCCCCGGCGGACTCTCCACCCATGTCTCCTATGGCTCATTCTTTGAGTAGGTCGCTTGGGTCCAGTTCGATCAATGAAATGGTGGCTTCTCTCAGAAACCTGCAACTTAACAAGGTAAAGTCTCTGCCATCATCGTATAACGTGCAGGTTGGTGGATCCGGGTTCGGGTCGCCTAGGGGGCCTATGTTTGGATCCGGATTCTGCAGCCTGCCATCCACTCCGACAGGCGCACCTACCCGTTCTGGACTGTGGCAGCGGGATATGTGGGACAGCATACGTGAGGAAGAGCCTGCAATGGAAAGGGTGGAATCAGGGAGGGGGCTACGTGCAAAAATGTTTGAGAAATTGAGCAAGGAGAATTCTTTGGGCCGGGTCGAGCCGGATCCAGGGCAGTCGTCGGGTGGTCCGGACGTCGGGTGGGTTTCGGAGCTGGTGAAGTGAGCTGAAGATTATTTAATAATTTGCTGTGGTGGGTTATTGGTTCCCTTTCTCATTGTGAATATGGTTTAAAGAGAGGAGGAAGGGAATTGAAGGAGTCTGTGGAGGGTAGAAACCGGAGATGAGATTAATAATATGAATGTACATATTTTTATTAGCAGAAGAAATTGTTGAAATTAGTATTTAATCTGCGAGTTCAAGAGCTAAGAACCTCCTGTTTTTGGGAAATGGCAACTCCGAAGGCAAATTGAAGGTGGATTTAAAAGAATTGCGAAGCTTTTTTGTACAGGTGGAAGAAATATCCAAGCTTTTTTATATTTTGTATTAACGGTTGATTTATGTTATAAGCAGCAGTAATTAATAATAATATTATTAAATATTGTAATTCTGTCACAGCTGAAGTGCTGATGAAAATGGAATGCATTGTATAATTTTATTTGAGATTGCATTAATTTTTATGTGGTGTGTCTGGTAGTGAAGGGACAACGGAAAGGAATTAGGTTAGATGAGTGGAAACTGGGAGTGATGGAAAGGGAAGTGTGAGGTGATGGCCAAATCTCTCGCTTTGCATCGAAATAATCAAAAATCCTGTTTCTGCTCGCTACCCATCAGTCGCAACTTGCTTTCCCTTTCAAAGTAAAATTCTATCAACTCGTTCCACACGGTTCTATTTTTTATTTTAACGGAAAAAAAAACAATTTTGAGTAGAAAGCGTTCTGGTTCTAGTGGATTTGGAGCTGTTCATGAGAGCCATTGTTATCTCATTTCCACACGGATGTGCGTGTTTAATGCTTCTGCCCATCCGGTGCCATGGAGAATTTATAACCATGCCCCACAAGAAAGGAAATTGTTGAATTTAGAATTGTCAATTTTTACCAATTCAAAGTTAGATTAGCTATACTTAAAACCGAGTTAAATCATTCAAAGTTTGATCAGGTGACATACTCTTATCGGAAGTTGCTTTCTGCTTATCCTCGCTCGTGCTATGCGCTTTTTTCTTCTGGAAAAAACAAAGAAAATGATGAGATTTATGGGAGATGAAATGATGGTTGGAGGAAACACGCAACCCTAAAGTCTTTGTTTGGCGTTGCCAATGGAAGTTTTGACCTCCGCCGTTTGATCTATCTTACGGTCCCCACCATCCTTTTTTTATTTGTTTTTTGGCCCTTTCACTAAAATGAACCTACCCAAGTTATCCTTTAAAATTCCTACCTCAGCATTCAAGGTGGATGAAGCTTTCAATTTGGTTTGAATTATCATAGAAGTGTTAAATCTTTTTTTTTTTTCTATAATAAAATCACAGTAACGTTTGAAGTGTACTTTATGAAATTAAAGTTCAATAATCTCAATAATGTTGAAAAAAAAAGAGAGGAAATTATATCCTAAAATAAAACCATGGGTATTATTTAATTACAAATCTACCTGGTAAAGAGGAATGCCTTTTTTCTTTATTCAAACAAAAATTGTGTGGTGGGACTTAATCTAGACATAAAGAAGAAAGACTGGCAGAATAATGTTAAATTAATATTTTATGTTTTCGTGGGGCTATTGAAGGTCATTCATTGTTTTGTTTATTAGGAATTAATCAGTAATCCACATAGATGAATCATGAATGAATTTGACATATTCGGAACCATTCAATTCGGTCATAACTTTGATCACCTTGTTTCTTTGGAAATATTAATTTTAATTGTAAACTTTATTCCAATATAACCAGAGATTTTAGATTCGAATAACGAATGTCTTTTTTTTTTTTCTATATAAAAATCGTCTGCAAAAAAAGAGCAATAATTTATGCAAATAAAATATTATATATATATATATTTTGCCCTTATTTGTATTTATTTGGTCTAAATTTCATAATCTAATTTTCGTCTTCTTTAGAGAGTAAACTGTTCGCTCTAATTAAGTAAGATTTAATAATAACAAAAATGTTTTAATTAGTGGGGAATTTTATGAATACATGATAAATTCAAATTTCAATGGTTAAAAGTCAAGAGATTAGTGAGAGATAAACACTAGAAACAGTTGATTTCAAATAAATAAATAAATAAAAGGAATTCACATGAATTCATGACTAAAAAACAACAAAAGTGCAAATTACATTTTAGCTCTGGAATTAACTTCGTAGCTACACTTTTTTCCAAAATATTTTTTCTTTTCTACTCAGACTATTTATTTTTCAAGAAAGTAATTTACTTTTCTAAAATCATAATTATTCTTAATTTCAAAATAAATTTATTGCACATTTGCAGTTAATTTAATTTATTGAAAACTTATGTTTTACTGAAATTATCAGTAATTTAAAAGAAAAAACAGATAAATCCTAAAATGCATAAAAAAATATTAATAAAATGGTCAAATCGTCAAGATTTTAACTACTCAAGAGTAAAATTACCTCAACTTTTTAGTTTTCTTAACATTCTAGTTTTAAAAAAATTTTCCGTAAACAAAAATTACTGTATAATTTAATTTGGGTACATAGGGCAAGAGATCCTCTGTTTTAGTGTTTATTGACAGATTATAAATGTATATACGTCTAAGTTAAGTCTAATGTTTTCCATAATGGAAATAGAAAAATTTTGGAATAACACATTCTTTATTCCTTCAAGTCTCTTAACTTTCAAAAATTGACATTAAATCCACTTATTTTCAAAAATTTTTAAAAAATACATTTTTATATTAGATGTTTTTCTTTTAGAAATTCAAATTCGATATTACTGAACTTTTAAAAATTCACATTGTATTTTTCAAATTACCAATATTAAGTTTAATTTTTTCGAACAGAATTAATGCAACTACAATGCACACTATGTTAAAACTACATAATGTCAACTTAAAATAATTATAAAATTTACCAAAATATAAACAAATTAAAAAAATACAAACATTTAAAACATACAAAAGTAATTAGTTCTTTCTTTTCTTGTTTTTATATCTTAATATATCTTACAATCATTTGAAATTGATTTCACATATGATAGAGTTTAGGTGCACTCATGACTCTACAATAATTATCCTATTTAGTTTAAAATAATTAATTTTTAATTAAAATAGGAATAAGAGTTAATCTAGGTTTTTAACTCTTCATACCCTCTATAAATAAGGGTTTACAAAATCTAAATGGGGTTACACTTTACGCACTCTCTACGAAAATGCTACTCTCCATTCGTATTTCTCAAATTTCTCTCCAAGGAATATTTAAACCGTGAATTAGTTGTTTTTTTCTTGTCGTGCTTGCTCGTAGTCGAAAGTCTGTATCAATAACGTGAAAGTAAAGATCCATTGCTTCTACTCATGTCAAAAGATTCTACGTTATAAAAGATAAACGCGTTTACCCATATTTATTTGATTTATATTATTTTTGGGTGCATAAATGCTTTCATTGATATTAGAGCCTCGATTTTTACATTCTAGCATGTTATGTTTTTACATCTATAAATTATATGTAATTTGATAGATCTAAATAGGGAACATGAACACCTAAATTTTTATTTTTTTGTGTTTTTTATGCTATTTTTGGAATTTATTTATTTTTTGTGAGTATGTGTACACTAAAAATTGTGCGAAAAGTCCATAATCGTAAATTAAAAATTGGTATTTTTAAATTTTGACCTCACCATTGTGTTCGTGGACCCCAAAAACCTCATATCAAGCGAAATTCGAGCATCGAAAAATGCCTCAAAGGCTACCAATGGACTGCACGAGCTACCTTCACAGGGTGCATGTCCCTCATACGCGGGCCAATTATCAGAGGTGATAAGTCATTCTAACACGTGGCCCAATGAAGGCATGATACATGGACCACTGCAGTGGTGCCACGTATCACCACATGTTAGAAAGGCCTAACACGTGGACTATTAAGGGACTAACACGTGGCACATTGTGGTGCTGCCACGTATCATACTTACATGTCACTAGTGACACGTGGTCCAATCAGGATCTACCATATGGCAGAAAGTGGTCTTACCACGTGGCATATATGGATTTACATGGATGCCATATGTACTAATGGTTGACTACTGCGTGGCAGACTGTGGTCATACCATATGGTCATACAAAAAACCAGAGAATTAGCGACGAAAAATTTCGTCGCTAATTAAATATAGCAACGGCACAACGTCGTCGCTATTTAGCCATCGCTGGCAATTTTAGTGGCTAAAACGAAAAACAGTCGCTAATTATAGTGACGAAAATTTTGTAGCAACAGTTTAAAAATCCGTCGCTAATTAACCTCTAAAATCAGTCGTCATTATATTAAGAAAATTGTAGCGACCAATTATTTCGTCGCTATTTTTAATCACTGAAAATTAGATTATTTTTGCGATAGTTGGCGTAATTTATTTGCATCTCTAAAAATTACTGACGAACTTAGAGTCGCTGTTACCGTTGCTAATATATTTCTATTTACTGAATTAGCACATCTTTAGCGACTATCACTCGTCGCTATTTCCGTCGCTATATTAACAATGTTAAATTTTTTAAATTTATGAATATATTTTTTTACATATAATTGAACAATACATTAATGCATTGTTTACCTAATATTTAATAAAGACCATACACAAATATATAAATGCAAATCCAAATATAATTTATAATATAAAAGATAATATCAAGTTATAGCTAGTATACAATTATAAATTACTTGAAGTAATAAATGACTTTATGACCCCACAAAGTATCATCCTAAACAATAAACAATAGTATTAAAAATAACATCCAAATTAACATTAATAATAATGTTCAAATAAAACAATAAGTAAATAGCAGCGCTATCAATTTCTGGTAGAATCACGATTATCGGATGGAGAATCATTATGTGGATTATCTCCTTGTGCATCCGAAGGGAAAACATCATCATGTGTAGGTGCTGAAGTATTAGTATTAGGCTGAATAGGTGGTTGAACTCCCAAGTGAGGAAGCAATGATCGAATAGTCCGTGTGACAATTTCCTCGACATGTTCCTTTGTCAATAATGTCACATTCGAATTGGAGGCATTGCTTGTACCAGCACAACTTGATGTACCTGATGGAGAAACAACAGGTGGGACATATGAGCCAAGTCCGTATACTTTTTTCCTTTTATTACATTGTGCAGCCTCATCCACAGATGACTCATCTTGCGATCACTCTGATCGAAATTGCTCATACCTCTCCTATAAAACCGAAACAATTTTTAACTAGCATAAATATTAGAACTCATTATTCACAATCATTTGCCATTTAAATAACTATGAAAGCTAAAACAATTGTATTCCATATTACTTACATGCACCTCCCTGCTACGATCGACCATATATGTCTTTCCATCATGATTTATAGTGTGTGTGTGTAGGTAGGCCTCTTGAATTGTAGGTGGCCGACCATACTCCTTCTCATATATGTGGTCCCAACTCATTTATTCAGGATGAGAAGTGGCGAATTTAATAAAATTATCCACTCCATATATGAATGAGGAAATGTAAATTATTGCCCTGATAGTCCAAAACTATATTTTGCATGACAAAAGAAAGATTAAAGATTGTTTTAGCCATGCAGAATTATATGTCTTATAGTTAAAAGAAAAATTTGCTTAAACTACTTAAATGAAGAACTCACTTTGTGTTCATGATCTGGGTTCAGGGAATAAAGCATTTATGCTTTCTTGATATTTTAGTATTGATTTCTTTACACTAAGGAGCAAAGTAAGTGAATTATGAGTAATGTTCTTATGTTATTGTTTTATTCTAATTGCCCTACCCTTGACATTCTAGATTTCATATTATTTGTAAGATGTAATTAAGATACATAAATATGAATAGTGAATGAGAGGTGCATATTAGATTGGGTGCTATGATATCATGTGGCTTTTAAAGAGAAAGAGTGGAACAAAAACAGAAACTCACCTCTTGACTCTTCTTTTCCTTGTTTGATGGTAAGATAATTTTTCTATACTGTGTCTGAAGAAGTCTATGTGTTACAGACAGCTTGTCATTAATGTGGTGCTGGTACTTATCATAAATCACAGGTACTAAAAAGCTAAGGAGAACAACTACAGAGGAACAAAAACATCAAATCTTATAATAATATTTAGTCAAACCATAATTTTACACCTACTAGGAGTAAATATTGGACAATGAAAAGCTTACCAATGTAGGTAAGAGTAAGAAAGCTACAGATACCACCAATTAATGATGCTATCAACAAAACAAAAGCCACCTAAAGAATTGCAAATAGATTGTGAATTAGGGAACAGAGATAAAATAAAATAATCAATTCTAGATATTTGCACAAAAAAGAAACTCAAAATTGAAGATAAAACCTCAACCTTTTTTTTATAAGCTGATGATTTTTATTGACGAAGACAATAGGTATAATGACCACTGGTTTAAATAACATCCACCGAATAGCATATCAATTAGACAAGCCAAAACAATCAAGAAACGAATAATCTAATCATCCAACTGACAAAAATTACATCCATACTCTCTGAGCTGCTACCTCTTACCCTGTGAGAAAAAGAACAACCAGTATCTACACTCCAAGAGTCACACCAAAGGAGCTAATAAAGAAACTTCTATGGTTGCAGCAAAGAAAAATAACTAAATATGCCAAGAAAGAAGCAGATAGCACAATCGTGCACATCCTATGATATTTCAAAAAGTGTAAATGATATAAACTATACATTTATCTTTTTTGCACTCTCACATACTCAGGAAAAGAAAACCAATGAATCCTTCAAGTGACACCATTTATTGGTAAAAATTTAAAAAGGAAACAAAATTCCAAACTTAATTCTGAAATAAGAACTCACATTGGTGCCATAAACAATATTTAGAACACCACTAGGCAAGCCAACCTCCAAGGCTTACTCAACTAGCATTACAGACACTCCTGCAGTAACAACAGACAGCACACAATTGAGAACATAAAGGTATAGAGATTTTAAAATAATTATAAAGTCAAATCACAATGCTCAATTTTTTGATTAGTTTTGCTCAGCCCTATTTTAAGTTTCCAGTTGAATCACATCAAATAGGCATACAGCACTACCAAGAATCACAATTATATATCAATAACAAATTCAGGGTATTAATTATAATATATCAAATTCAACTAGTTTCTAAAGCAACTTATTCAGAAAGTTTTTTACTAAACTTGTGCTTCTTCTTCATATGATCATTCTAGGTGAATCTCTTTCTCAAACACACTTTTGTTGAGGGGGCTGAACAATAATTAGCTTTTGATTTCCTTACATGACAGTTTATCATTAACTCACGATATAGAAAAGAAGAGACTTCAATTTTGCTTTCATATTTTTACTTCAATGTGTTTCATTCACTCTATCATCCAACTATATGTAAACAGAATCTTAATTTCCCTCTCTTAATCAGCCTATTTTCAATTAGCACCATTTCTCCTTATACATGATCCATTAAATTAGTCAGTAACATTTAAGAATAGGTACAGCAAGACTAGCAATTACAGCAAAAATTTTAGCAACTGCAAAACTCTAAACAACTGCAAAAATACAGTAGAATAGGATGCAGAGAAGTGCAAAATACAGAGCAGAATGCATCAGAACATTAGTCTAAGGATCCATGTAGAACATAATGCAAAAAAATGCAGAATAAATTATAGAATCATGGAACAAAATGCAAGAATATATATATATATATATATATTAGAGAACGGAATGCAGTAGGAGAATAAATATGTGCATAGAACATAATCTGCAACAAATTTATAATGTATGTATATCCAGTTGTCAACTGAAATCTCTAATATATTCATAGAATAGAAACAACAAAGAAAAAGCCACTACTAAAGAGAGAATAAATATGTTATCCAATAACATAGATTAACCAGAAACTAGATAATTCATGGCAACACAACAATTTCTTTATACAGAAAAAAATAGAGATCTGGGTAAAGATAGACAACAGATATTTGGATAAAGATAGATAACAAGCAAATCAAGGATCAACAAAACAACAATTTCTTTATACAAAAGAAAAGAGATATTAAAGGAAAGCAAGACTTACTCAAGAGCAGAGGAAAGTTTCTCATTTAGCTCGTATAATGCAACCATAACTACACAAACGAAATGGAAAAAAACCGTGAGAAAAGGAAATTTCTAAAAGAGAAGAGTAAAGGTAAAAAAAGAGATTAATGAATAAAATCACAGACCTTTGGTGAGAGCATCAACATAATGAAGAGTAAAGTTAAATTGACAGCTTCACTCTTGCTTAAACACCACCAACTGAGAGAAAGAAGGAGAAGAGGTCTTGGTGACGGAGAGTTTTTGGCGATAATTTTGGCCTTCGATTTGATTAGCGGCTGTGAGGGAGAGACATGAGAGAGGAGCGGCTGTGAGGTAGGAAGAGAAGAAAACGACAGTGTTGACTAGGAGTGAAGTACAATGGCACATTTGTAAATAAATAAAAATCTAAGAATACATTTGTAATTAATGAAAATATTAAAAAACAATTATTAAATTTTTGTTAGAATTTTTTATTAATATAATTTTAAAATTAAATATGAATTTTACCGAAATTAAAAAAAAGACTAAATTTTCAAATAATTTCATTAAAAATCAAAATGATGATATATGTGTATATTTTTAATTAATATTAGAATATTTGGTAAAATTAATAAATAAAATTATAAATTCCTTTAATTAATTATTTTTTATTTTAATCCTTAATTTAATTGAAATAATTTTTAATCTTAATTAGTAACAATAAATATGTATTTTTATTTTTCATTTATATTATAATGTTTGGAATAATTGAAATTATAAATTTTTGAAAAATAGGCAAATAATATCATATAAAATATTTTCAAAAATTATTGAAAATAATTAGTAAACATAAATATGTATGTATATTTTTTATTAATTTTATAATTTTTAATAAAATCAATAAATAAAATTATAAATTTATTTAAAAATTTAAATGAAAATAGATAAATAATATAATATAAAATAAAATAATTTTCGTGACGAAATTTGCGACGCATTTCCGTCGCTATGTTTCTGAAAATTATTTAACAAATATCAAATTTAAGAAACAGAGTTAGCGACAAAATTTTCCGTCGCTAATTCAGTCGCAAATAAAGGCACCAATCTTTGCCTCCAAAATTAGCGACTGTTTTAGTGTTTCGTCGCTATTTAGTCGCTAAATTTATGACAAATATATTTCCACAATTAAAACTATAAATAGTCGTTAGTCCTAATCCGTCGCTAATTCCCTTTGTTTTTGTAGTGACATTTTCACACAAGATATGATATCAGCTCGACTAACTAAGCTTGTATCGAGATATGTATTTGAGAGACATAATAGATCTCAAGGTTTGCATAGGATTTGAGTTATACTATTTTATTATGTAATCCGTTAACATTATTATTTATGAATAATAATAAAGTTTATTATTTGGCAATAAATAAGTGTGAATGTTTATATGTGAATATTTATTGTTATTTATTATATGATGAGGCATGTCGGATAGAGAAGTAGCCCACTCACGTAATTGTTTACCTTATTTTTGACAACAAGTTGACAAAGATTAAGATGTGGCAAATTTTGAACATATGGTGAACTTGAGGGCCTGTTCAAAATAAAAGTGCCGTTTTGTAAAAAATACAAGATTAGTTTTGTTAAGGTGCAAAACAAAGACATACATGAGGTTGTATGCTTTGGATTGAGATCCAAACTGGATTAAGTGTGATCCCATGATAAGTTAAACATAACTATCATATTTTATCCTCAAAGCCAGAAATAGTCCTGAAATGGGAGGACTAAAGTTGAATGCTTTGGTGTGTCACAACCTTATACTTTTGTATGATATTAAAATACATTTTGTAAGACATGCACTCTTCAAAAGAAAAGAAAAAATACCATAACACATGTTTCATACCATGTGTGTTTATGTGACTGAGAGATGGGTATTTCATAAGTGAATTATCTCAACTTTTTCTAGTGTGAGACTCTATTGAATAACAACCCTTAGAACCCTTAACTTATCCTTGAAGTACAGTTCAGTGCGGCTAGCTTAGTTAGTTTCCAAAAGGCTATGGAATAATTCGGCCTGGTGGGTCTAATTAGAAAAATAAATTGAATCATGATGGATGGCATAGAGTAAGAGAGGAATATAGCCTTCCGATCACATTTAATGGTTTTGTGGTTAACCGACATGCCTATTATAGCCTCTATGAGTAAAGATATAATATTAAACACGAAAATTATTTTATAAAATCATGAGTTAAAATAGTAAATGTGAGAAGACAATCTGGGATTGAGCATACGTGAAAATGAAACATCGCGCTTTCACTTTTCGAGATGCTACATATCCTTAACAGATATGTAGTAATAGTGCTCTCGATGTATGCCGGTCACATGATCTATTTGCCTGTATGATTGGAGATATTGATTGAAAAACGTTTTGTCATGTGTGAGTGAGAGATCGATGATAGACTTTGGGTGTACCCATGACTCTACAATAATTATCCTATTTAGTTTAGCATAATTGATTCCTAATTAAAATAGGAATAAAAGTTAAATTAGGGTTTCAACTCTCTATAAATAGGGGTTTAGAAAACCTAAGTCGGGTTACACTCTACACACTCTCTACGAAAATATTACTTTCCATTTGTATTTCTCAAATTTCTCTCCAAGGGACATTTAGACCGTAGATTAGTCACTTTCTTCTTGACGTGTGTGCTTGTAGTCGAAAGCCTATGTTAGTGATGTGAAAGTAAAGATTTCTTGCTTCCACTCGTGTCAAAGGATTTTGTACTACAAAATGTAAACGCATTTACTCATATTTATTTGATTTATGTTATTTTTAGGTGCATAAATGCTTTCAACATGATTTTATCTAATCAAATCATATATAATTTAAGTGATAAAAAACGAATAAAGATCAAAAGTTAATTTTTAAAAATATATGAATTTAATTTTGAAAAACGTTAAAAATGTTTTTCCAAAAATTGCGTGGTTGCCAAGCTTAACATGGAAGAAAAGGCCCGTATATGATTTATTATTTTCAAGATTTTTAACCATTATACAAGCTAAGAGCCAAATTAGTCGGAGTCCCCTTTTTTGAGAAGATATGTTTGATTTTGGAAAAATTTTTTACTATTACCGACTACACAATAAAAAAATTTATGAAAAAACCAATAGAGTGTGTGTGTATATATATATATATAGGGCGAACTGTTGTTAGCTTGTTCTACCACTTTTTTTTTTTATGTATTTAGTATGAATAAAAAGTTATGTCTTTAATTTTTATCACTGTCTTTAATTTTTATCATATATATTAACCTAAGGCTATTTATGGACCAATAAAATCTCATTCAAATTAGCCAGTCAGCAATGCTAAACATACCATGATGTCCATAGAGATGTTTATCTTGGGTTAAAATATTTTTGTAGTTTACTATTGTTTTCCTTTTAAATTCCGAAAGAAAATAATTAAAAATTGCCGGTTCTAATTGATATTATTGAGATAAAATCAAAAAGGTAATAATACATTTTGTCAATTACAAGAAAAGTGTGATTTCAAGAGAGAAAAGGGGCTTTAAATGTAGTCTTATTTTGCAGCATAATTAGATTAATGTCAACATAAGCCTACCACTTAAACAAATTTGGATTGCATTCTGTCGCTATCATGAATTAATTAATGATTTCAAGATATATTAATTAATGATTTCAAGATATATTTACTTTATTTTATTTTATCTACATTGAGTTTATAATATATCAATTCATGAATCCAGCCATTGCTAGGTCGTCATTATTTATGTAACAAAAAGATTTTTACTTTATTTATTCATAATTAGAACTAACATTATTGATTTTACTTTCTATCAAGAAGAAAAAACATTATTGACTTTACTTTTTAAATGCAAAACTGATTATAATTTTTTTTTTTAACATGACCATAAATTATTTATTCAATTTATAAATAAAATGGTATCCATCGATGTTTTAAAAGTCCTCCCCAATTTCACTAGTCCTACTTTCTGTTTGGCTGCAGTCGTTTTCTCGCTTATCCCACGGTTTAAGGTAGACTGTTAACTATTATTGCAAACAGATTGCAAGAGATTAGGCTTTGTTAATTAACAAGTTGAAACTTTAAACAATAATATATATAAAAGTTTATCCTTTGTAAGTACATGTAAAAATCAAAATTTTTAAATGAAAGAAAACAATTAATTATAATTAATTTTAATAGCATGACAATTAGAGGAGATATAAACTTCGACTCGATTTACAAATCCGATACAATTTTTTCATAAAAATATTATTCAAATTCAACTAGACTAATTGACTCGGTTATAATTTAATCCATTTAATTTACAAAATAATCCAATAAATTTCAAGCTAAAGAATTTTATTTTTGTTTTTACCTAGATAGGGTAAAATTAAATGGATCTAGTAGGTGGAAAATTGTATTTGATGATACAACAAGAATTTTGAAAACATATTTTCAATGGAATAATTGTTTGTGATGGATCAAATAATAATATAACTCGTATACAAGGAACACATGAGTGCAATACACTTCTTCATTTGAGAAAGCAGAATATTTATATATTTTAAAATTTTGACACTTTCTTGTTAAAACGACTTTTTCGATATCATTAAGAAAGGCCAAAGTTTTTAAAAATGAGAATGCACTTAAATAATGTATAGATTTAGCTTACACCTAAAAGTCCATCTTTTAGGTCCATCTATGTAATTCAAATGGTTAAAAGTCTTGTAATTTTTTCAATTAATTAGAGTTTTAATTTATTTTTTTCCGCTCTTAAAAATGTAATCATAAAAAAAAAATACTATTTTTATTCAATTGATTATATTCATGTATACTTTGTTTTATGGCAACACACATTCTCAAAATTTACATACATTTCAAGAGCCTTACACTAATATACAATTAGAGGTGAGCATGGATTGATTAACCAGTCCATTAATATTGATTTATAAAATTACTAATTATTAATCAGTTCATTATATTCGGTTAACTAATCTATCGGTTCTGATTTTTCGGTTTGGTTAACTAATATTTTTCGGTTAACTACTAAATTTTATAACATAAAATTATATTAAAAAATTAGACAAAATTTAATTCAATTTTAAATGTGTAAAGTAATTTAAAATAAAAATTACAAAACAAACATAATTTACTAGCAAAAATTCATATTTTATAAATTAATAGCTAATATTATAAATTATATTTGATATTTGTTGAAAATTAATATGATTTATTTTAAGTCAAATAAAATTTTAAATAATATAAACTCTAAAATATAAGAAAATGTAATTAAATGTTATTAAATAAAATATGAATACCAATATATGATAAAAATAATAACATATATATATGTGTGTGTAAATATTACTATATAATGAAAAAAATGACATAATATAAATTTAGTTTAAAGTCTTATATAAATTTTATAAGAAAATATAAAAAATTAAGGTATAAAAATAAAAATATAATTTAAATATACTTTAAAGTATTATTTTATGTAAGTTTTAGAGAGAAATAGAAAAAATAAAATTTTTTAATATACATATATATATATATATATATATATATATATATAACCATAAACTAACGGTTAACCGTTACTTAAAAACGTAAACTGTAACAAAAAATATAAAAATTAAAAATCAAAATCGAGTACAGCAGATCGATTAACCGAAAAACTCGATTCGATTTTGTTATTAAGCATATTTTCGATTTTTTTTTCACCCTCACTTACAATAACATGTAAGAACAGAGTCAAAAAGTTATTTTTGGAGGAGCCAAAAACGTAGAAAGATGATATATATATATATAACCGTAAACTAACGGTTAATCGTTACTTAAAAATCTAAATTGTAACAAAAAATGTAAAAATTAAAAATCAAAATCGAGTACAGCGGATCGATTAACCGAAAAAATCGATTCGATTTCGAATCGATTTTGTTATTAAACATATTTTCGATTTTTTTTTCACCCCCACTTACAATAACATGTAAGAACAGAGTTAAAAAGATATTGTTGGAGGAGCCAAAAATGCAGAAAGATGAGATATTTTTTCTTAACAAAATATGTTCAATTTAACTCTCAAATTAGTCCATTTATTATTTATCATTACAACCAAATTAGCAAACAACTTTCAATTCGTGACCTTTTTTCTTTTTAAATTATTTTATTTTTTAATAAAGTTTTAATTTACCAAATCAAAAATATAAATAATGTAGAATATATAGCTGGATCCAGCTGTATTGAGTGTCTAGCTGTAATTAGTATTTAAGTGTCCAGCTGTAATTGGTCATGTGTTTCACGTTTATGCTGATGTGGCATAAACGGTTACTGGCTCTACTCTTAACTCTCAGCTCTTGTATATATATATGTGTGTTGTTCTGTTTTTTTTTAAGATGAATAAATAAAGTTTTAACATTATTCATTTCTCTCAAGATCTGTTATTGGAGGTTTTTCTTCATGGTATCAGAGCAGGTTTGAAGTTTCTTTCATTGCGCGCCAGCGGATAGCTTCTTCATCACGTCTGCATGCCTGCGCACATCACTTCTGCTTCCTTGCATGCCTACGCATCAATCTTCATTGTCATTTGCGTGCCCGTGCATAGTGCATCTGTCTACTTGCGCGATCGCGTATTTGGTTTCTATATTTTTTGCGCAGTCGTGTGTTCCTATATTAATTGTTCATTGTAATGATGAAAGTTCCAAGAGATACAGCTTCACAAACTGGAGTTGGTTCAGAAGCAAGATGCATCAATGATGGAGATGCAATGTATTTGCAGAATTCAGATCATCCAGGGATGATCTTAGTTACTACACCACTTAATGGAAGCAATTATTTGTCATGGAACAGAGCAATGAAGATAGCATTAGGTGCAAAGGTGAAGTTAGGATTTATTGATGGCAGATGCAAGAAACCAGAAGAGTCTTCTATGGAGTATGATCATTGGTGCCGAGTTGATTGTATGGTGACATCCTGGATTTTGAACTCCATTTCAAAGGAAATTGTCGCAGCTTTTTTGTATACTAGTTTTGTGACAGATCTGTGAAAAGAATTAGAGGAGAGATTTGGTGAGTGTAATGGTCCACTTTTATATCAGATCGAACGAGACATATGTTCAATCTCTCAAGGACATATGTCAGTAATGAAGTATTTTACAAAATTGAAGCAACTTTGGGATGAGGTGTGTTGTTTGGCTCTTATTCCAAAGTGTAGTTGTGGTGCATCAAAACAAATGGCAGATCTGGAGTCTAATGACAAACTAATGCAGTTTCTCATGGGATTGGATGATGTATATGATGCCATAAGAAACCGGATTCTTGTTCTGGATCCACTACCCAACGTTAATAAAGCTTATTCAATGATTTTACGTGTTGAAAAGCAAAGAGAAGTGCATATGAGTTTTACAGAAGGTACAGAAACTGTACTTATGATCAAGTCACAGATGAATCAAAGGGGAACGACTGCTGTTAAGGAGAATAAGAAAAAACAACTGAATAAAGATGATTTGTATTGTGTTTTTTGCAACATGAAGAGACACACGAAGGATACGTGTTTTAAAATTCACGAATATCCTGATTGGTTTAAAGGTTCACGGGAGAAGAAGTTTGGAGACAAAGGAAAGATTACTGTCAATATGGCTGAGTCACCTCTTGAATGTTCAGGAGATACTAACGTCAACTGGAAATAGGACATGGATAGCATGATACAACAAGGAATACAAAGTTTTTTGAAAGAGAAAAGAAATGGTGACAGGAGTGCAGTTAACTTTGCGTATTTTGAAGATTTTGCAGGTAGTATGTTGCATTTTGGTTTCACTTCTATTGATTCTATTGCACATGGTTCTTGGATAATTCATACAGGTGCTTCTAATCATATGTGCACTCAATTACATCTTTTTTCACAATCAAAGCTTGTTGAAAAGTGCACACCTATTCACTTACTTGATGGCCGAATTAATTTTGTGAGTCATATAGGAGATGTGAAGTTAAATGACAGACTAGTTTTAACTTCCTCCTTGTACATTCCTTCTTTTAAATACAACCTCCTGTCGGTACATAAACTTACCCTTATTGCTCAAATAAAATTCATATTCCTTGAAAATTTTTATGTTTTATAGGACCGTGTGAATGATCATATTCTAGCAGTAGGAAAGGTTGTAGCTGGATTGTACATATTGGATCGCAACTCTTTTGATTGGGATGTTATTTTTTCTATTTCTCAGCAATTGTCTCCATCTCGTAATAAACTAGCTCATTGTTTTCAAGCTAGTGTTTCTATTTTGTGGCATCAACGATTGGACCATCCTTTTTCTGTTGTATCCAAACATTTAGCATCTTAATCCAATAATATAGAGTTTTTTTTATTTTATTCAACCCTGTGATGTTTGTCATGAGTTTAAGCAAACTCGGTTCACATTTCCAATTAGTACAATTAGTTCCACAGTTTGTTTTGAGTTGTTACACATGGATTTGTGGGGTCCATATAGACAATCTTCTCTTAATGGAGCACATTATTTCTTAACCTTAGTTTATGACTTTAGTAGAAGCACGTGGACTTATTTGTTAAAACATAAAAGCCAAACTTCTTCAGTCATACAGAATTTCATTCACTTAATACAAACACATTTTCAACTTCTTGTTAAAGTCATTAGAACTAATAATGGGACTGAATTCACAAATTTAGATTGCTAGCATTTGTTTTCCCGTTTGGGTATTATCCATCAGATCATTTGTGTCTATACTCTTCAACAAAATGGAATTGTAGAGAGAAAACACCGACACTTGTTACAAATCACTAGAGCTATCATGTTTCAATCTTGTTTACCAAGACATTTTTAGGGGGAAGCTGTTTTGATAGCTACATACATCATTAATAGACTTCCTTCTTCTATTCTCAATTGGCAATCTCCTTTTAAGATTTTGTTTCATCGTAAACCAAATTATCAGTCCATGAAAACTTTTGGCTGTTTGTGTTATGCCCCAAATACTTTATCTCATAAAGACAAGTTAGATCCATGTGCTATCAAGTCAGTTTTCCTTGGTTATCCGTTTGGTTAAAAAGCCTATAAGTTGTATGATCTCTATACTCACAAGGTTTTTACTTCTTGAGATGTTATTTTTTATGAGCAGTGTTTTCCTTTCGAAGGTATTTCACAAATAAGTTATCCTTCTCCTCCACTACCTGTGTCAGTTACTGATTCTCCTGACCAAACTCCTTTGTTATCATCTAGTCTTATTCCTTCTTTGATACCTCTTCCTGTTTCTATACCTTATTTTTCTTCCTCTCCTACATGTCCTTCATCACTAGATTTGCACTATGTTCCTAGTGTCCCTGTTTGGCAAAGTTTGAGGCAGAAAAAAACCATCTTGGCTAAATAATTTTGTTTCTAGTGTTGTACAGTTCACTGCTCCTACTCAACATGCTACTCCTTTAAAGAAATCATCTCTTCATACTCCACACACTTTTTCTTTTATTGTTTCTCCACATCTTACTTCTCATTACATGTCATTTTTAGCAAATGTTTCAAATATCAGAGAACCATGTACTTTTAATCAAGCTAGAAATGATCCAAATTGGGTAAAGGCTATGCAAGATGAGTTGCAGGCTTTGGAAGCAAATAAAACGTGGGATCTTGTTGAGTTACCTCTCGAAAAAAAACCAATTGGCTCTAAACGGGTTTTTTAAACTCAAGTTTAATCCGGATGGTAGTGTACAACGTTATAAAGCACGTTTAGTTATTAAAGCTACAACCAAGTTGAAGGTATTGATTACACAGAGAGTTTTTTCCCTATAGCCAAGATGGTAACCGTTTGAGTTTTGCTTGCGGTTACTGTAGCTCTACAGTGGCCACTACACCAGTTAGATATCAATAATGCATTCCTTCATGGTTACATAGATGAGGATTTATACATGTTACCTCCTGATGCTTATACTACAACTGCTTCTCATCAAATGTGTACACTTTGGAGATCACTTTATGGTTTAAAGCAAGCTTCTAGACAATGGAATCATGAATTTACGACTCATTTACAACATGTTGGGTTTATTCAGTCTCCTCATGATCCTTGTTTGTTTGTTAAACATTTGGCAGCTGGTTTTGTTGCTCTTGTTGTTTATGTGGATGATGTACTTATTACTGGTCCAATAGAAGCTGCTATTCAGGAGGTGAAGGAGTTTTTGCACCGACAATTTACTATCAAAGATATTGGTCTAGCAAAATTCTTTCTTGGTCTTGAGCTAGCCAGGTCTGATACTGGTATTTATGTGAATCAACGCAAGTATATTCTTGATATACTTGCTGATGCTAGATTAATGGGACCCAAAGGCACAAATACTCCCTTGTCGAAGGTTTGTTGGTTGGATGATATTACTTCTCCTCTTCTTGTTGATCCAGATAAGTTTAGAAGGTTGTGGGTAGGTTATTATATCTGGGTTTTACTCGTCCAGATATTGCTTATGCCACCCAGCAACTTAGTCAGTTTGTGAATCAACCTACTGAGCAGCATTGGTCAGCAGCTGTCCATGTTCTTTGATACTTAAAATATTCTCCTTCTAAAGGATTGTTTTTCCCTGCTTCGAATGATTTTTTTGCTTCATGGTTTTTGTGATGTTGATTGGGCTGTGTGTCCTTTTAGTCGTCGTTCACTTACTGGTTACTTATCTTCTTGGGAGATGCTGTTATTTTATGGCGAACTAAGAAGCAAACCACTATCTCACGTTCTTCAGCTGAGGCTGAGTATCGTAGTTTGTCTTCTACAGTTTGTGAGTTACAGTGGATTTACTATCTATTAACAGATCTTCAGTTGCAAGTACCTCTTCCTATTCCTCTTTACTGCGACAACCAAGCTGCTCTCCATATTACTGCTAATCCTGTGTTTCATGAACGCACTAAACACTTGAAGATTGATTGTCATTTGGTTCGGGACAAGTATAAGCAGGGTTTTGTTCATCCTTGTTATATTACTTCCAAACAACAACCTGCTGATCTCTTTACTAAGGTGTTGCCCACTTCCTCGTTTGTTCATCTCTTGTCCAAGTTGGGCTTGTGCGATTGGCATCAAGCTCCACCTTGAGGGGAGGATGTAGAATATACAGCTGGATCCAGCTGTATTGAGTGTCCAGCTGTAATTGCTATTGAGTGTCTAGCTGTAATTGGTCATGTGTTTCACGTTTATGCTGATGTGGCATAAATGGTTACCGGCTCTACTCTCAACTCTCAGCTCTTGTATATATATGTGTTGTTCGATTTTTTTTTAAGATAAATAAATAAAGTTTCAGCATTATCCATTTCTCTCAAGATCTGTTACTGGAGGTTTTTCTTCAAATAATTTTTCTAATTTTGTAAAATTAAAGAATAAGTTAACATATTATACACTTAAAAGTAAAATATGTCAATTTTAATAAATTTAGTGGCAAAAGTTATCTATTTGAAAAAATATAATGGCAAAAAATATATATTTTTTTAACTTTAATGACAAAAACTATCTAAAAAGAAATCGAGTTGCATTTTTTAACTAATAATTTCAATGAGAAAAAAATTGACCTTAACCAAAAAAAAAAAAAGCCTCCTACTTCCCTTCGGACCATCTCTTCTACAAAATTTTCATCAGTCTTTTTTCCTACGTGATCGGTATTGCGAAATCTCACTCTTTACTGGTGCACTGAGTTTGGGAGATTCATAAAGGTTTTATCATCTTCGTTTCAGGTAAAGTCTCTACTTCTGAAATTATCAGTTGACAGTGCAAATTGCTTTATATTCATGCCTCCTTTAGTTTTTTTTTTTTTAGCTTAGTTCTTCTTTAAACATGATTATCCAATATTTAAAGAATGCCAAGATTTCAGACTGTTTGTGTTATTACGTTATATATTCTTTGTCCTGGGAAGTTGTTCTTTGAATCAACGATTCAAAGGTTGCTGGCTTATCCCATAATTGCTCTTCTCTAAATTTAATCTCAAGATATCTGTATTACTGCGTTCATGACTCTTTAAAGGCATAATTTCAAGTTGTTTGTATTATTGTCTCAATGAATCTTTAAAGTTACAATTTTATTACCTATATGAGCAGCCTTTTTGTACTAAACCACAAACTTCAGATGACCAAAGAATTATAATTTTTTTTAGTAACCATCAGACCTATATATATATATATATATTGGAACCATCTCAAACAAAATTCTTGAAAATGTAAGTGATATTTTGATTGTTCAAGAATACAAGGACAAGGAAAGTTAATCTTATGTAGTAATGGGATAAATGTGGCTTTATAGATTTCTTAGTAATGCATGATTTATCGGTATTTACATTGCTTTGCTGTTTTAGCCTCATGCAGATCACCGATTATTCATATAGTGAATGGCCACCTATGGTTAGCTGCAGCTCTAATATAACAGCCCTTTTTAGTATATAATTCTAATATGTAGGGATCAAGTGATATGACTAATCTAGCTAGCTATCCAAGTATATATGGACTAGGTATACATACATACATACATACATACATACATGTATGTATGTATGTATGTATGCATATTTCAACCATGAAAGGTTTACATACATTTTCCGTTAAGTAGCAAAAGTGTTACAACCTCAAAGAATGCATTTTCCCATTGTTTTCTTATTTTAAAATCCTTCGTCATCGGTATATTTTATATGCTTTTGTTGCTTCTATTTTTTGAAGTGCCTTCCATTTTGTGAATGCTACTATTGTGCTTTTCTCTCTTAACTCTAGAACACTGAACTTGTATCTACATATTGACCCTGTCCCCCAACTTTTATCAAGGAAAGATGCATATATTTCCGGCCCTCAACAGTTCGTTAAATGAATTTCTTTTTCTGCTGCAGTTTATTAAGGCATGGGTTATTATTTTTCTCACCGACCGACAATCACTAGGCCACTAGAGTGTATTATTAGTAGGGGCACAATTCGCGCTAACGTAGAACAAGCTGAGTTTTGGTACAATTTTGTTACATTTCGGGTTTATTTGCTCTCTTGATTACAAGTTTATGGCAGCATTGTCTATGCATAATGGGTAGCAAGATTAGAGAATTAACCTGTTTACGAAATGTTCTTTGTGGTAAAAAATAATAATGAATTTAGTATTTGTCTCTAGGCCATTTTATATTGCTTTGATTTACTGGGAGAAGCAACAAGCAGCTGCATCCGCTTGAATATATGGTTCGGTTTGTAAAGTGCAGAGTTGTTCTTTTGTTTTATATCTCACGCAGAGAAGAAATTGTTACAGCTTATATACAGGGTAAATAACAGAATATGAAGTGTTTTGATAGAAGACTACAACTTACTGGATTAGTATTGTAACTACTAAATAAAAATAAATAAAAGATATTTATTTACTCTAACACCCACCCCCCTCAAGCTGATGCTGGCGTGAAACAGAGGCAAAGCTTGTCCCTGTGAGACTTGAACAAAGACAGACCAAGTGGTTTGGTCATGATATTAGCTACCTGATCAGCACTAGAGATAAATTTGATATTCAAGAGACCACATTTGACTTGATCACGGATGAAGTGATAGTCAATTTCCACATGTTTAGTTCTGGCATGAAATACTGGATTGGAGCAGAGGTAGATGGCACTGATATTGTTACACCATAAGGTGGCAGAAGGAGAAACGTGGTAACCCAGTTCACGAAGGAGAGTAGTGACCCACATAATTTTTGCAGTTGTGTTTGCCATAGCCTTGTACTCACTTTCAGTGAAAGAGCGGGCCATGGTAGGCTGTTTTTTGGATTACCAAGAGATGAGGTTATCGCTCAAATAAATAAGATAGCCATTGATGGAGCGGCGGTCATTGGGGCAACCAGCCCAGTCACTATCTGAGACATTGATGCAAATCATCAAGAGAGTTTTGTTGCGGTCATGGCACACTTAGCAGCAGGTTTTAGTTGATAGACACCATTCTCACTTGGACCTTGCATCATAATCTTCTTGGTTCGTTGATTCTTGATGACCAAAAAGATTGGCCAAAATTCAAAAAAACAAGAATTGTTAGAAGTGAATTTTTGAACAGAGAGAAGATGAGATTTAATATGAGGAGCATAAAAAACATTATTCAAGTTAAATTTACCATAAGAGGAGAAAATGATATCATTACTAGTGTAATTGATTTGAAGGCCTTGACAATTACCAACATGCAGTTGATCATAACCATGGTACTCATTAACTGATGCCAAATTTTGAATATCTGGAAAGATGTGATTGTTTGCAGCCATATGTTCGGGAACCAGGTCACAAGTTGAGGGATGGGAAGGTGGTGGTGGAATAGTTGGCCGTTGGAAAAGGAGAATTGTGGGAAGAATGAGGGAAAGAGGACTGGTTTGGGATAGTGTTTTCACGGAAATAACGTCGACGGCAAACGGAGGCTTTATGGTTTGGTTTATCACAGATTTGACAAGTTATATGGCGATTAAGAGATGAATTCTGGTTGGAGTGAAAAGGGCGGTAATTTGATTGCTGGGTTCTAGGACGAAATTGTTTGGTAGAGGTTGGAGTTGGTAATAAAGGCTGGTTGTTTTTTAAGGATATATTGGCAATTGGTTCATGGATATTTTGAGAAGGATCTCATGAGCAACAAGTTGCCCATGAAGTTCAAAAAAGGTAACTGGTTTTAGTTGTAGGTTGAGAGCAGTAATCACTGGATGAAATTCAATGCCAACATTGCGATAAATAATCACATTAAATTCAGCTGTGGATATAGGACGTCCAGCAGCACTTAATTCATCAGCAAGTGATTTGGCTTTTTGGAGAAATTGAGAGATGGTGAGATAATGTTTTTTGAGTTCTTGTAATTCAATGTGTAGCTGGAGTTGTCTGTTTTGAGAAATGGCACCAAAGGCATTCGAAAGAGCTTGCCAAACTTGAAAAGATGATTGTAGATCGATAACATATGAAAATACTTTTTCTGAAAGTGAAGATAGAAGCCATGAATGAAGAAGTTGGTCTTTCTTAAACCATTCTTGATAGGCTGGGTTTGGAATTTGTTGGAAAGTATTTGTAGAGGACATAATTGTTTTGGGAGGAGCAGGGAATGTGCTATCGATGAAGCCATGCAGGTTTTGATAGTTGAGGATGGGAATAAATTGAGTTTTCCATGCAAGAAAAATTTTTGAGTTGAGTTTGATGGCGAAGGAGAGGGTAGACGAGATAGTGGGTGAAGGAAAGGTGGCTGTGGAACGACAGAGGTGTTTGAGGAGGTAGTCATGTTTTTGGAGTGTAGCTCTGATACCATATAAAGTGCAGAGTTGTTCTTTTGTTTTATATCGCACATAGAGAAGAAATGGTTACAGCTTATATACAGGGTAAATAACAGATTATGAAGTGTTTTGATAGAAGACTACAACTTACTGGATTAGTATTGTAACTACTAAATAAAAATAAATAAAAGATCTTTATTTACTCTGAAACGGTCGATGAGTGGCATGGGAAAATACTGGATGACCTCATTTGTCCAAGCAATCCATTGTTGCTTTTTAACATCCCAACGTTGCTTCCACCAAAATTTAGCAAAGAATGAAGCAATCTGATTACACAATGTACGTGCATGGGAGTCTAAAACCAGAAATGACATGTATCGGGTTACCACTGATAACTGCTTTATTCAAGATGTTTTTATCCCAGAAGACAAAAATTTCCTTCCATCCTTTTAACTTTCTGAGTTTTTTTTTCTTAGAGTTCGGTAAAAGATTGCCTCTTTGATTTATTAATTATGGCAGGTAAACCCAATTATTTTATCAACTCTCCCAGAATTATTACATGTACTCGTCTTTTTTCAGATTTAGTATTTGTACTAAAGAAGATAGAAAATTTGGCACAATTTACCTTTTGCCCTGAAGCTGCCTCGTAGGCCCCAGTAGATAGATTTATTAAAAGACAAAATGGATGTTAGTGTGTGGAAGAAGGAATGGGTTGAGATTTACAATTCTATGTTATCATATTCGTCAAAGGATGTATATGAACGATACCAACGTTCGTCCATAAATGCTCTAAAATGGTAATTAGAGCATTAACTCCTTTAGGTACTCACCTGAAACATGTGAATAGAGATATTGTGCAACTAGAAATTCCAAACAATAAAAAAAATGGTATCAATTATTTTGAGGTAAGAGAATTAATTTTTGAAATATTAAAATTCGCTATTTTGGTAATAATAATGCATTTAATCTTCATCATAAATGCATTCAAAAAAATCTTAATCATAAGTTAAATAATTCTATTATGTTAAAGAAATGCATTGGGGCGATAGATATGATATTCATGTGGTATTTTGGTTTCCAACATCTAATTAAGCAGAAGACATTTGTGTGATTGATGGATAAAACTTGTCATATAAAATATTATGACTATATATTCTCATTACACTCGATGGAAGGACAATGAATTATTCACGAGTATTTCTTGATCTATTAACAAGACAATGATATAGTTTTCTGTTTTAAGTTGTAAAACCTTGGTTTATTGCACGCTTATTGCTTAATCTTAAGTTAAATGTGTTAGTCATTGGATTAAGGTAAGTACATATATGTGTGTGGATACTTGCATGTGTTTGTAGATTATTATTGTGTCGTGAAGCCAATTATTCCAATATTTTGGATTTTTTTGATTCTATACCATGGTAAAATATACCATCTAAATAATTTTTTTGGACGGTGATGAACTACATGAAAATATAAGTTATTTAATAAGAGACATTCGTCATCACATAATATGATAAAAAGGCTTTTAGTGTGTTAAAAGCTAGATTATGAAATTTAAAATCAATACCAAATTTAACGTTATACAAGTGGTTATGTAAATATGACATTAGTTCTTAATTTCTTTTTCTAACATGCCATTTCATGAACAATTTTAGGGGTTTTGTGTGAATAAGAATTAAAAAAAAATAGAAAAAGGGACCTTACAAGCAATATATGTGGTCCGTCCCTAAAGAAAAATGATTTTTGTTTTTGTTTGTGATTTGATTGCCGCCCCACAAATTGACTCTTTTCTATTACAACAATAAATTACTATGGTTTATAATTATATGACTTTAAACTTTGAGTATCGCATATCTATATTACATCTAATTGTCAATAAAACAATTAAATTATTTCTTTTCCCAATTCTCATCATGAAAATAATAATAAAAAATATCACTTTATAATACTAAACAAAATCTCCAAATTATAGACCGAGAAATAAGAAATATGGCCTAAGATAAATGCTCATAACCCATAAGGTTTTTGGACCATATTTGAAAAGGATGTGTGCATGATATTGGTGTATGGGCCATTATACTAAATCCAAATGCATACCCATGTGATTTTTCATAGTAAGCTTGTCACCAATCCAACGATATATATATATATATATATATATATATCCACCTTTCAATAATTTAAAAAAAAAAGGGTTGGAAAATTACCGTATATAATATATATGTATTCATTTGCCATGCAATACATAATCAAACAATAGTGGTGGGAGTAGACATATCATAGCCATATATCTGAAATCTCTAATAGTCATATCACATATACACCTAAGTCATAAAATCATTGTTTTTCATCACAAGCACAACCCACACAGATGAGAATAGAAACAGAGAATACCGTATTTCTAGTTCTATAGTAACTTGGTAGCACTAAAAACCAGGGGATTTAGCATACCTGAAACAAACATAAGAGAGCGATTGATGAGTCAATGGTTTTGCTTGCGACTTCTCCCTGCTTCCGTTTCCGGGATGCTCAAATGAGGGTGTTCGGCTGCATTAATTCCTATGTCCTGTGTAACCTAACAAAAGGCAAATATTGCAATGAAGATAGTTCTTAAACAATCTTTAGCCACCAAACAATATATATATATATATAACTTTATTTGCAAAACCAGTAATGACAGCAAATAAACTAAATCTTCATTGAGGCAATCGGTAAGACATTGGTATCATTATGCCAAACAAATGTATAATGCAAACTATAAAGAACGACTGAGAAGTAATTGAATCTTGCATAACATTTAACATATAGGAAATGTGTACTGCCCAGTGGATTGATGGATGTATGATGATGATTAAAGCCACCATAACGCTAATCATCAAATGTGTGTTAATTTCTGAGCTCCCACCCATAAAACCTTCATACTATATAACAGTTCAGCCCTACCAAGATGGTAGAGGGCTAGCAAGATGTTTAGATACAGCATTGGATTATTCTAACTGTAATAACTGTAAAGTTTGTTTTTCCAACTAAAAAATATTCTAAAAAGAAACAAATAAATTGCAAAGATCTTCTGAGACAGAAAATAAACTGTTTCAATTATCTTGAGAACGATATAGAAAGATATAGACAGTTATTTATTTATATCATGAGTAATTTATTTATTTATATTAAATAGAAAGATATAGACAGTTATTTATTCAGTTTATGACAGAAGTTGACCAGGAAACCAAAAACACTGCCCAAGTCCCAGGTCGTTAAAACAAGGGGCAAAACGAAGACATCAGGTATCAACAAAAGAAACAAAAACTAAAGAACATACCCAAGTGGACTAAATAAAAAAAAATGAAAAAAAAAAACAGAAGGACGAGGACATCAATATGCAAAAATGCCATTTATATAAAGAAGCAAGCTTTCTCGAAAATAGTAGGGTTAAATGCTTGTAATAGACAAAATCATAGCATGGTAAAAGGTATTCTCATCAATATGCAGTGGGTTCAATTTTTAATCAGAATTATCAAATCATTACACCACCTTAAATTAGCAAAGCATCCAGCAATTTTTTAAATATCAACCCCGCCACTTCTCTATCAATTTATTAAAATATGTCAAAAAGATCCAGCAATGCACATGATATCTTTGTGCTTGGGATTTAACAAAAATCAGAGCAAATCACACATTTAACATAGCAAACCAATCAGCCCTGCTACTCCTCTGTTAATCAATTTATTAATTTAGGAAAAAAATCCAGCACAATACGTTCATGCTTGAGAATTTAAAAATAAAAGAGTAGAAATCCTACCTTGTCGGCTTTAATGGCATGAAGGTAAGGCCATCAAAATCGCTGACACCATTGATTAGCCTTACAACATTAATGCAACGCCTCATAAGTGAATGTCTTCACCGACCTACACTAAAAACCAAACAAATTACTATAACCACCATACCTTTCACCCTACTGATAAAGTTTCATTTTAACTCAATCCAACACTTTCTAACCAAATGCCAGCCACTTTATTTCAAAGAAAATTCACAATCAAAATCAAACTCCTCCAATTTCTTGGAAAATAAATCCAACACGGACACGCAATTAAATAAAAAGTACATTTAAAACTCAATTCTTAAGCTCAAATGCTCACGATCAAGATCAGAGAACAAAATGAACCCTAACTATTCAAGAAAAGTAAAATCCAAGCAATAAGAAAGTTAACACTCATGAAACTCGAGATCGAATTCAAAATCAGAAAATGTGTACATATAAATGAGGAGCTATAGTTCATAAAAGGAAATAACTCTCACTCTTTGGCAACAGCGAGTGCGTTGTCAACGAATCGCTGCATAATTTATCTTGGAAGATTAGATAACAAACAAAAACCTAAATCCAGATTAGATAACAAACAAAAACCTAAATCCGCGAAATTCAAATTGCAGCAAGAGAAATAGATAAAATAAAATTGTTTATTATATCAAATTACATCCATTTAACGCAGGTATTCAGAGGGCATTGTACCTAAGCGAGTTCTGGATGGCAAAAAAAAAAAATACAATCAAAATGGCAAAATCCAGATCTAAATGGAACATGAAAACGTATAGCAGAACCTGTCACCAAGGAGAGCAAGAGGGCGGTGACGACAGCAAGTGCAAAATCATGCTCGCAAACACACAAATTGTAGTCGAAACACAAGAATACAAAATAAACTTAAACGATTTATAATACTAAAATATAAAACCTAAGGAACAAGAGGAAGAAGCATACCTGAAGATTTGATAGGGTCTCTTCTGTGAGACGCTAATCCATCGTTTGCCATTTTAGGGCGATTCTTTGTGATTATTTCCTCTTCGAACAGAGAAACGTTAGTGCTTCAATACAAGAGGGAGGAGATGAGTCTGCTTCGTTAGAGAGAGAGACAGAGGGACGGCGGTGTGTGAGGGAGGAGATGAATTTCATTTAGGGTTTTTCCAATTTATAGTTCTAACAAAGGTAAAAGTACTTAAATGCCCCTAATTTAGCAACGGATCATTATTCCATTGCTATTTTTGCAATCGAATTAAATTCGATTGCTATTTAGCAACGTAATTTAAATAGCAACCGAAACAAAATTCCATTGCTAAATAGCAACCGAATTTAATTCGGTTGCTATTTTTCATTCAAAGTGAAATTTAGCAACGGAATTATTTTTCCGTTGCTAATTTAGCAACGGAATCATTATTCCGTTGCTATTTTTGCAACCGAATTAAATTCGGTTGCTATTTAGCAACGAAATTTAAATTCGGTTGCTATTTTAGCAACCGAAACAAAATTCCATTGCTAAATAGCAACCAAATTTAATTCGGTTACTATTTTTCATTCAAAGTGAAATTTAGCAACAGAATTATTTTTTCGTTGCTAATTTAGCAACGGAATTTATTTACCGTTGCTATTTTAGCAACCAAAATATTATTCCATTGCTATTTAGCAACGGAATATGATTTCCGTTGCTAAATAGCAACGAAATTCTATTTCGGTTGCTAAATTAGCAACGAAAAATAAATTCTGTTGCTATTTTTCGTCCCAAATTTTATCCGTCATTTGTTGCCGCCTTAATTAGCAACGAAATACAAATTTCGTTGCTATTCCGTTGCTAATTTTTGTTGCTAAATAATAGCGCCAGAAATTCCCTCCACTTTTAGCAACGGAAGCTAACCAAATATTTTTTTGTTGCTAATTTTATAAAGTTCAACCAATTTTAGCAACGAAAACTATTTTTCATTGCTAAATAGCAAAGGAATTGTGTTTCCGTTGCTAAATTAGCAACGGAATAAATTCCGTTGCTATTTCAATATTTTCTTGTAGTGTTAGAAATAAAAAAAAATAGCCGTTAGAAATAAAAAAACTAGCCGTTAGAACTAGGCCAGACTGAAGAAAACAAAAATTAACCGTTATTTTATCTTTTGTGAAAAACATAACTGACAGTTCTGATGTACTAGAATATAACATAGTTTTTGGTGAACTTGTTCTAGTGTGCCAGAACAAAAAAATATTTTCTAGTGAATTCGTTCTGATGACCTAGAATAGAAAAATATTTTCTAGTGCATTTTCTGGAACATTTTCTTGTGATGATTTCTAACAGTTTTTCAAAGAGAATTTTTTACTTAATCAAATTAATATCAGTTTTAATGTAATAAAAGAATTTTATGATGCATGAACATTAATTAAAAAACTCCTCAAAAGATTGTACATGAATGATACCCTAATTTCTTGAAGCTTCCTTAAAATGTAGAACTTGAAGTCCTTTTCATGCATAATACTTGAAATTTTAGCTTGGTCTTGCACACTTAGCGGAGATAATATGAAACATAAGCAAACTAAATAGAATTTATACAAAGTTTATTCAATGTTTGATTATTATCAAAACTAAGATGTAGCCTTGAGCCAGCATTTTATAGAATATAAATTTATATGTTGCATTATTAATGAAAATTTAATTTTCCTTAAAAAAAACTTTATCCCACTCTTGAAAAGTCTTAGTAATGGACATTCCCTACATCACAAATACAGATAATTGAAAATAAAAATGATATTTAACAGATTTCTTCAATGAAAAAACAATTAACAAATTAAAATGTCTCCCAAAATGGCAAATTAATTAGTAATCTTATTATTAATTATTTTCTTTCTGAATGTGAAACCAGATAACTTCTTTAGCAAGGTGTTCAGCCGTCCTGTACGTAGAAAGACTTTCAGTGTTTAGAAATATTCATTTTTAATATTTAAAGTTAATTTCCAGTCCACATCACCCTTTCCAGTCTCCAAATAATAAAGTCTTAAAATCACACCAAAATATATAAAAAAACAAAGCTAGGTTAATAGGAAGAATATTCTATCACACACAGTTGAAGCCAATTATAAATATAGTTAAAATTTTCTATATTATTGACTTTATCATGTATACGGATATAAGGTTTAATGAAGAAATAATTTCTCTTATTCAGGACTTATTAATTAGGATGATTCGAAGAAATTGCCTTAGTTTTAAGTCGAATGTCACTTTTTTAAGAAAATAATTTTCACATTTAAAATGTTATTTTATAAAATTAAGATGGTATTTATTATATTTATTCCAATTTTGCCTTTTTATCGGTATTAATATAAATCAATGTTTTCATTAACTTTTCTTTTTTACACATTTTCTCCACTATATTTATATCCATTAAATATAAGAGAGTGTATTATAGTATTTTTAAAGTACTTCTTGATAAAATTGAAAAAAAAATCAATTATTTTAATACATATTAATATGTGTGAAAGAGGAAAAAATGATATTTAACATGAGACGAATAGAGTAATCCTTAAAAAATTTATGTGACATATATATCATAATATTTTATAATATTAATTAACATGAATTTGATAATTTTTACGCATCTAGAATAATATCTAATATGAAATTTCTCTACATTTGCATTGAGAATTATACTAAAAAAAGGAGAGAGAGTGTTTAAAATAGCATTAGGAACATGAGAATACATAGAGATTAATAAGAAAAGCAATTGGTTACGGATTTATGGTGACAGAAAGGTCAAGTGGAAAACGCGTTGAGAAAAAAGAAAAGTAAAGAAGAAAGCAGAAACAGACGCGGTAAATAACATCAAAAGAATTAAGATAAATCTGCCAATTGTGGCTGTACGTTTTCACACTACCTTCCTATCACAATCCTTTTGCTGACTGCTTTTGTTTACTTTCTTCAACCAACTTCTTATGACTCTACGAGAGAGTCAATTTCACATATAATTATTAAATTTATATTTAATTATTTAAAAATAATTAATTTATTTTTTATAATTTACATATTATTAAATTTATTATATTTTTATAGAAAAATTATTTTAATCGATTTTCGATGATAATTATTATCAAAATACTGTCGTGATATGTCACGCTATATACCTAAATACACGTAATATAATACATTAACAATTACGTCATCAAAAAATATTATATTACACAATATGTCAGCATGTTACGTTATATTTCTGGATATATGTGATCTCTTCTGATAATGTGTTTATTGATGTGTCATGTCACGTCAGCATTTCGATAAAAGTAATCGCCGAAAATCGGTCAAGATGACTTTTCTGCAAAAATATAATAAGTTCAGTAATATTTAAGTTATAAAATATAAGTCAATTAATTTTTAGCGATTAGACTTCAGTAACTATAGATAAAATTAACCACTCTGCAAGGTAAAAATTTTGGTAAGATAATTCATAAAATTACCTGTAATGCATAGTAAATTTTTATTCAGTTTTCTACTTCAAATTAAGTGGCTTCGACGTATGAAAACTTTTTATCTAGATTCAAATGGTAAATTTTTCAAACATCAAATAGTAAATTATCAGGTATGATTAATAACCATATATTTATTACTTTTTCAAATTATTTATCCAAATGATTAAATATACTCTTTTCTTAATTAATTGACATTCTATAAAGTGTACACTGTTTTATAATTTACTTATTTCATTAATTAATCACTTTAACGGTCTAATTAATGAGTAGTATTTAAATATATAAAAAATTTACTGTGCATAAATTTGAATTGTTTGATAAAATAGACTACATAAATCAATATTGTGAAATACTCGTAGTTAAGACCCATTGACCTATACTAATACTGCTAAATAATTTTTTTTTGGACATAAAAGGTAATTAAAGAAAATTGTAAAAAAAAAATAATTGACTGCATTTTATGATTATGTTATAAACTATTCCAAATCTTAAAGATAAAGGCAGTCAGACGGAGTTCAACTAGGCTTTTCAGAAGTCCTTTAATCCTCCAATTTTTTTTTTTTTAAAAGAAAAATAAAATAAGAAGCTGGTTATTATATTATCCATCTTTAAATTCCAAGATCCTATATATAGATATATAACTAGAGAGTTAAAGGTTAATAGTTAGCGAAGTAGTAAAGAGCTAAAATCATTATGGGAAGAGCTCCATGCTGCGATAAAGCCAAGGTGAAGAGAGGGCCATGGTCTCCTGAGGAAGATGCCACTCTCAAAAACTATATTCATAAATATGGAACTGGTGGCAATTGGATTTCTTTGCCTACTAAAGCTGGTCTTTTCTTTTTATTTCCTCTCTTTTCTCCATATCTTTTCTCTCTTGTTTTTGCTTCTTAAGTTTCAGTAGTATTTATCTTTCAGGGCTTAAACGATGTGGAAAGAGTTGTCGTCTAAGATGGTTGAATTATCTCAGACCAGACATCAAGCATGGTGGTTTTACTGAACAAGAAGATCACATTATTTGCTCTCTCTTTTCTAAGTTAGGAAGTAGGCAAGTCTTTTTTATTTAGTAATTTTTTTTTTAATTTATATATATAATTCATTTTTTAAAAATTTGTAGTGTTATGCTTATTATTTTGGTTGGATTAAATTATTAGGTGGTCTTTTATAGCTTCCCAGTTGCCAGGAAGAACAGACAATGATGTGAAAAATTATTGGAACGCAAAATTGAAGAAAAAACTAATGGGAGGGCAGATTGATGGTACTAGCAATAATGATATAACAAAAGCTAACAATAACTATACTCAATCTTGGGCTTCAGCTCCTGAAATTGAAACGTTCAATCCTGGAAATTCACCTTGCTTCACTTCACATTCTGGTACCATGGAAATGGTCACAAATTATTACCATGATCAACAAGCAGGGTTAATGTTTGTGGATCAGACCCAGTTCTTGCCAGTTTCTACTTATCCTTCATCTTCTCCACTACCTGTGGATTTTGACATCAATGGAAGCTCAGTTCTTGAGGATGATGGAACTCTGTCTTACTTTGGATTTGAGTCCCTTGACTGTCATGAGCTGCTTAATCCACCCTACTTTTCAACAAATGTTTAACCCTACTTGTCCATATTTAGGTTCTTCTTGACCTAACTTCTTAAGTAGTTAATCATTAGCTGACTACCCGTTCAAATCAACTTTAAGTACTCTCAAAAACAAAATATTTTGGAATAATATTAGGGAAGAATAAAAAATAAGATTAATTATTACTTGTTTTCAATGTTATTGTATTTGTTTACTAGCATTTAATTATGTTTAATTGTGATTAATGTTGGGATTTATTTTAAATTGATTCTTTTAATTTCTTTTTTCTTATCATTTGCTTTCTATTATGTTTTATAATATTTGAATTTCCATCCTCTCTGGTTATCTCCTTTATCCACTCCTAAATTCGAGTAATATGAATTTAAAAAAAAAAAAAAGTAAAAACATGGATGAATAGGAAGATGGGAGATAGTGATCCGAGTTTGTTTGTTTCTGACTAGTCCGTGGTGGTGAAAGTTGCATGAGCCATCCATCATGTTCAAAGATGAAGAAAATGTCTTCTTCTGACAATAACCATCTATGACTATGACTATGACTATGTCCATGCCTGTGTTTTCTTATGAACTTTTCTATCTCTGGTCCCAATGGATTCGTCACAATATCATATCCTTCCTTAATTTTATTATTTCTTTATTATGTTATTACATTTATAGTTGGAAAGGACCTCGACTATTATTCAGTTTCCTGTCTATTTTTAAAATATAGTTTATTAGTACCGTTTTCTAAAATTTAATTAAATTAATAACCAATTAACTGTTAAATGTGATTTGGTTAACAGTTAACTATTAAAAAATTAAAAACATATAATTATTCTATGCTTGAAAAAATGCTTCTATATAAATTCCAGAATTTAATGTCCATACAATAAAAAGAATTACATACATACTCTGCATGACAATAAAAGAAAATTTAATACTAATTTATCATTCATCATTATTTATTAGTGGATGATACATATATATAATAAAGAAATTAGATTTAGAACGACTTAAGGGGCAAATGGAAGTGATGCAGACTGATCTTTATCATGTACTCTAAAAAAAAATGTATGCTTTAAATTCTCAATTTTGATTGTTTATTTTTTATTCATTTTGTACTTAACGTTAATATCTTCAACATGTTTATAATATTGACGATCAAAGGTACATAGTAATGTATTATTTTATCAAAATTGTTTTTTTTTTCTTTTCCTTTTTTGCCGCTTTAAATGGTGAAATTGAGCTACCGGAAATATAAATGGTTTAGTGGCTCCTAATGATAAATTTAAGGAATCTGTTTAACCCTTAAGCCAATGGTTTTTCAATCATAGTGAAATAATTTTTTAAGGCACCTAATATGGAATATGGAAAAATAGATAGTTATAAGTGGGTTTTGAGGAACTAATTTCCATTTTCTAAGAAATAGTCTCATTTTCCAAGAACATAGACTAATGATAAACATTGATTCTACATCCTCAACCAATATTTTCTTAATCCCTTAATCGCTGTTAACCCTATATAACTTGATAGGAATGAATTGGCTGCAAAACATGCAAGAATATTTATATGGACAATAATTAATGCAACAAACAGAATAACCCAAAATGAGAAGCACACATGAATTTAACTTGTTTCGACTATAAATCTTGTATTTCGCAGGAAGATGCGAGCAAAAATCCATCAACCATAAACTCTAAAACTCAATTACATCAAAAATCTCACTCGAAATGTTCACTTATTGAGTTCTTGCAAAACACAAAGTCCTCGTATAACCTCTCAGGTTGTTTTGCTCACTCGAAAGAAAACATAACTGTTGAATAATTATAGAGTTTATGTATCAGTTCAGCAAGATAGGGGTGTTCAAATATAGATTGGAGGGTTATAATTGATTTTTCCTTCAATTCATTTAAATTTTTAAATAGATTGAATCCAACACAAATTAGTTGGATTATAAATTAATTTTTTTTATATTAGATTAGTTGATTTATACGGGTTATATGAATTATGTTAATTTTTTATATTATATTATAAACATATAAATTATAAATTATTTATATTTATATATTTTAAAATATAAAGTATTAATTTTATTTTTATGAATATTTTTTTAAATACCTCATGCATAAAAATTTATAGTGTCATAAAATTTAAAATTATATATAAATTTCATAAAAACAATTAATAGTAATTTAAAATTTAAAATTACTTGTCAATTGGATTTGTGGCTAAAACGATCCAATGGCTAAAAACCCAACAGTGTATTTTGCGTTGCAGGTGATGAAAATAAAATAAATAAACAAATGAAAAGAACTCCACTTTTTTGAAGTTTGGCCAACTTGCAATTCAAGTATAGACGGTTAACTTACGTGATCTCATGATCTATCTATCCTCTGAATATTTGCCAAAATCCATTAATTTCCCCTTCCTCCTCCTCCATATATATATATATATATATATATATATATATATATATATACTACAGTTAATAGCGCATCATGTTAATAAATTTCATTTTCGATTAAATTCATAAGCTCTAATTTTTTTTATATCGAATTATTAACTCTTATATTTTTTTAATATTGGGTGCTATCAAAAAATAATATATTTTTTTAATAGCAACTATAATACATATTTTGCTTGCATTAATCAAACATCAACGTTTTCTTGCAGTTAAACAATACGAAATAAGCTACAACATTGTTTACTTTTAACTTTCAGGCATTGAAAGTTTAAAAAACCAACTCAGTAGATTTTTTCATAAATCGATTTTCTTAAATTATTAGAAGAGAGGACATATTTTATAATTACGAATTCCAAATTAATGAATTAAAATTAAAATCTCATCTAATTAAAAATTAATTATCAGATTAAACTCTAATAATTGATATCAATCATTATTAAATAAAAAAGTATAAAAAGTATTGATTTAGTTCTTTTTAATAATATTTAATGCTGTAAAAATGGTTCGATATGATTAGTTTAATCGAATTAATCGTAATTTAATTTTTTTATTGATTTATCATTAAAATTTCATATTAGAGTAAATGAAAAAAGTGTGAGTGAGAGTGTATATTTAAAGAAGAAACAGTGAACCTATTTTAGGAGGCTTGAGGCGAGAAGAAATAGTGAACCAAACATGACGAACAAGGAAAATGATCTTATGTGAGCCGAAAAACGCTGAAGTCCAAATGCCAACAACAGATTGCAAGATTGAGAGGGAGAATTTCACGGCGAGCTAAAAAACGTCGGGGTCCAAATGCCAACAACAGAGAGGAAGAATTGCGTATGTTTAGGGCACCAGTAATAGAAATTTGGAAAATTGATAAATTGGGCCGTGGATTAGATCTAAGAAATTGGATTGGATATTAGAAAAACTGGATTAATTGGTTGGGTTATATAATAACCCATAACTCACATTTATATTTTTAAGAGGAATTTATGTAAAATACCCCTTTTTTAACTTTGTTTTTTAAAAATATCTCCGTAAATTTTTAAGTTTTAAAAATACCTTTTTTTTAAATTTATGTTTTTAAAAATGCCTCTCTTATTTTTAACCCTACTTTTATCACTTCTCCTATCACCAACATCTTCATTATTTCTCACCGGCAATAGTTTTCCGATTTGTTGGTCGACGTCTAGCCACTACGATTGCTTTCATTCCATTTTGTGGTCGTTGATTGAATTTCTAGTAAGATTCTACATTTTCGTAACTTTTTTTCATTTTTGTTGAGGAATCTGTCCCCTCCTTCTGCTTCTCCATCTCTCCACTTCTTCTCCATCAAAATCTCTCTCTCTTTCTCTCTCAAATGCTCTCTCTCATGGCCATTGCTGTAGAGACCCTATGCTAATTGCCTACATATTATTGATTTCATTAGATTCAGATTTTAATCTATGATATATCTGTCTCATTTTTTGTTTTCCTTTTATTTCTCTCATTTTCTTCCCCAATAAAATATTTCTCTCTACTAAAATTTGATTTAATTTTACTGTTAGAAGGCATGTTGAAGAAATTGAAATTGATCTTAATGAATAGCTTAATTTTATTGTTAGAAGGCATGTTGAAAAAGTTGAAATTGATCTTTCAGAAGATCCTTCCTTATTGCTTTTGGAGTTGCCAAAAAGCCTCTTTACATTAAGAAATCTGGTTGTTTTGAACTTCAATTGTAAAAGGGCTTTTGGATCAACACCACATTTCTTTCTGCAAAATCAAGATTGGTATGTCTTTTTATATCCTCATTCTTGTGTAGCATTGTTGAATATACATATTTTTGTCAGTTGTTATCCTCATTTCTTTCAAACCTCAATACGTGTGTATGCATGATGGGTGTCGAAGCCATCAAAAATAAATACGTTACTTATCCTAACAAATAAATTGCAAATAGGGCAAGAAATGGTCGAATCCACAGAGACTAGTACCGAAGTAATTCTAAACAACCAGATTTTTTTTAACAATAAAATTAAATGGGAGAGTTTTCAGATTAAAAATAAAAATAATGAACTAAAGCAATTAAATAAATAAGCAGGAAATTAATTAAGAGAAAATTCAATGGATGATAAATTCTAGTTAAAGATATTCGCAGCACAGGATTCATTCAACTGATCATTAATGAAGAAATAATTCTAAAAATCAAACAATGGGCCAGTTATAGCCGTCGGCAAACCCAACCTTCAAAAGATATGCCCAGAAAATTTTAAACCCTTAAGAATTATTATTATTATTATTATTATTATTATTATTATTATTATTATTATTATTATTATTATTATTATTATTATTATTATTATTATTATTCACCATAAAACCAATTAGCTGCTCACTTGACTTGTAAAAAAAATTAAAATAAGTTAAAGACTAGTAAAATAATTAAAAGGTAGTAGAACTAAAAAAAACAAAACAAAAAGTATTGAAATTTAAATCTAAATAGTAACAGTTCAGCCTTGGGCAAGGTTGAATATTGAGTTGCCTTCCAGTAGTGCCTTTCTTTAATGTCTTTAGCCAGACATTCCTGGAATTAATTCTCCACTCCAGGCATGGCCAGTTGAGACTCCTCATTGCCTTGAGCCAAAAATCCTTTATAGAATGGTTTTAGGCGATGTCCATTAACTTTAAAAATTTTTCTATTTTCCAAACTTTGAATTTCAACTGCACCATGAGCAAAAACATTAGTGACAACAAAATGTCCTATCAATCTGGACCTTAATTTCCTTGGGAATAATTTCAAACATGAATGGAATAATAAAATTTTCTATCCTATTTGAAATTCTTTCCTACAAATCATTTTATCATAGAACCTTTTTGTTTTCTCTTTATAAATTCGCGAGTTCTCATATGCCTTATTTCTTAACTCTTTCAGCTCCTGTAATTCTAGTTTACGATTTTCACCTACTCCATCTAACTCCATGTTGCAATATTTTATGGCCCAAAATGCTCTATGCTCCAATTCCACTGGTAAATAACATAGTTTGCCATACACCAGTCGATATGGTGACATACCGATAGGCATCTTATAGGTAGTCTTATAGGCCCAGAGAGCATCTTTCAGTTTCAAACTCCAATCCTTTCTACTTGGATTCACTGTCTTTTCCAATATAGACTTCACTTCTCTGTTTGAAATTATAGCTTGTCCACTTGTCTGGGGATGGTAAGCAGTTGACAAATGATGTGTAACTCCATATTTCTTTAGCAGTGAATCCCTGATTTTGTTTCAAAAATGCGTTCCTCTGTCACTTATGAGCACTCTTGGAGTACCAAACCTCCAAAATATATTATTTTTAACAAAATTCACAACAGTTTTGGCATCATTAGTCCTTGTGGCTTTAGCTTCAACCCATTTAGAAATATAATCTACTGCAAGTAAAATATAAGTATTGTCAAAAGAAGAAGGGAAAGGACCCATGAAATCAATACCCCATACATTAAATATTTCACAAATTAATATAGATGTGAGTGGCATTTGGTCTCCGTGTCCTAAGTTACCTATTTTTTTGACACTTTTCATAAGACTTATAGTATAAATATGCATCTCTAAATAAATTAGACCAAAACAAACCGCATTCTAAAACTTTTCAAGCCGTTCTCTTGAGACCAAAATGACCCCTACACGCTTCGAAATGACAAAATTTCAATGTGGACTACTGATAACTCAATTTCAGTATTTAGTTTTAGTTTAATTTGAGTCTAGTTTTCATTGATCTTTTAGCATCTTTTACTTTGTTTTTACTAGCATTTAATAATTTATCCAATTCTCAGTTAATTCTAGTTTTTTGTGTGATTTTTTAGAGTTTTTGACAGAATTTTGTGATTTTTAGGTACCTCACGGTTACCAGGAATTTCCTAGTAACCGTGACCCATGTATTCTGTCAAAACGCATCATTTTGAAGCTTGTCACAGTCAGCATGGCAATTGTACTTGATAGGTTGGTAACCGTGACCTATGGAGTTTTTAATACAGAAGCAAGAAGAGAAGCATCTCACGGTTACTAAGGATTTCCTAGTAACCATGAGGCAGACAATTTTTCAGTCCAGAATGAAGATGAGAACTATCTCATGGTTACCAGGAATTTCATGGTAACCGTGACCAAATTTTAAATTTCAGCTCCGAGCAATCTCACGGTTACTAAGGATTTAGTAGTAACCGTGACCCATTTTAATCAAAAGAGGGTTTTTCATTAGAGGTCACGGTTACAACGGATTTGGTAGTAACCGTGACCCATGTTGACCTTTATAAGGTAGAGTTTTCTGAAAAATCGGGAGAGAGGTAGTTTTTGGGTAATTTTTAGGTTTTAGGGTTTCTTTCTTCTCTCTTTGAGCTCTTTGTTTATTTTACACACATAAATACATAGATATACTTGAAAATAGTGGGATTTACACAAAAACACTTAGATTAAACATAGATATATAGTTTACAAGTATAGATCTACATATTTAAAGCTCATTTTTCCTGTAAGCTTTGGAGAAAGAGATTGAAGAGCTTGGATTCAGCTGGGTTTTCTTCAACATGAATTTCAGGGGTTATTCTATCTTTTTCTCTTTTCATTTTATTATGGATTGTGAGTAGTCTTTTTTGTTGCTTGGGGATCTTTGAATCCCCTACTCATAATGTGAATCTTGAACTCAAATTGATTTTTACATGAATGGATGGTCTATTTCACAAGTACTTATTTGTTTATCATTGATTTTTTGATCTATTAAGTTATTTTGTATCCATGGATGAATGGTGTTTATCATATTTCTTGATGGCTATTGAGCCTAATAGATTGGAGTTTATAAATGATTTTACTCAATTTTTCTATCATGAATATCGTCTATTTTGGATGGCTCCGGAATGGGACTCTAGATGTGTGGTATTTGTGATTTTAAAACTAGAGTAGGGAGTAAAATAGATGGGTTTTGGGTTGTTTGGCTCCGAAATGGGACGGTAGACCGAACTTAGGATTTTAGACCCGGGTTTAGGCTAGTTGTTGGGCTGGCTTCGGAATGGGATGTTTAGCAACTATAATAGCTGACTTCAAAATGGGATGCTTAGGTTAAGAAGGGTTATCCCGAGTTCATTCCTGTATACTTTTATGTAAAAATTTATTTACATTTGGGTATAGGGTGGATAAGTGAACCCGAGCAATGCTTGATTTCTATAGATTTTTACATTTGCTAATTTTTTAGAATTTAATACACTGAATTTAAATTTCTCTACATTACATACTTAAGCTTTAAAGTTACATTATATAAATCAAACAACTCATACACACAAACAATTGGGAATTCTTTAGCATACAATTAATCTTCACAGTCTTCACACACATATTTTCCTTGGGTTCGATATTGAGGGTCCTAACTATACCCCACTTTATTACTTGTCGATCTAGTGCACTTGCTAGGGTCGCAATAAGTTTTTGGCGCCGTTGCTGGGGAAATTGGCATTGTTAGTAAGCTGTGATTATTGTTTGTATGTGTTTTCTTTTCCTTATTTTGTTTTTCTTGATTCTTTTCAGGTGAAATTGGTGCATGAATAGAATAAGACAAGAGCAATTACTACCTTTTGATCCTAAAATCGAGAGGACCCTACATCAAAGAAGGAGAGCTAATAGAGATAACGAGATGGAGCACGATCCTCCTCTTGATGAGTTTCCTCCCGAGAATGAACAAGTATCGAGGGCACATGAACAAATGCCATGGGCAAGAAGAGAAGAAATGCCTAGGCAAAGGACCATAAGAGACTAGTACGTTGTGCCAAGGTGGAATGAAGATCACCGAACAATTGTATTACCGAGAGGAGTACAATTTGAGCTCAAGCCAGCCACCATTACCATGGTACAGAGGAATTAGTTCTCTGGTTCAGAAGTAGAGGATCCAGCTCAGTATATCGACATATTTATGGAAGTTAGTGAAACTGTTCAAATTTCGGGTGTTAGTACGGATACAGTGAGGTTGAAGCTGTTTCCATTTACATTGATTGGTAAGGCAAGAGAGTGGTTACAAATGTTACCACGTCAGTCAATATGGACATGGGATCAAATGCAAGAAAGGTTTTTAATGAGATTCTTTCCTCTAACAAAGACTTCAAGCATCCGAAATAGCATCATGAGTTTCCATCAAATGAATGAAGAGCCTTTTCATGAGGCATGGGAGAGGTTTAGAAGATTATTGAGAAGCTGTCCACATCATGAAATAGCTATCTATCAATTGATGACCATCTTTTATGTGGAAGTTACACCTCAAACAAGGTCATTATTGGATGCAGCATCGACAGGATCTTTCTTGAACAAGCTGCCTGAGGACGTTTTTCAGTTGTTGGATGAGATGGCGGCAAATGACTCATAATGGACTATCCTTAGAGCAATCCCAAGGAGGTAAGGGTTACACAATGTGGATGAAGTGGCATTATTAAAAGTACAGTTAGAATTGGTAAAAAGGAGTTGAGTGGTTTGAAAGTTTAAAATGTGATTGCAGTAAATCAAGGGAGTGGACCGTGTGAAAGTGAGCAAGTTATCCAAGAAGGAGGAGTTGTAGGAGATGTAAATGCATTAGGTGATTTTAGAAGGAATGATCCCTACAGTAATTCATATAATCCGAGATGGAGGAATCACCCTAATTTCTCATGGAAGGATGGGAATCAACAAGCTTCATCTTCTCAACCACAACCAAGAGCACCTTACCACTCAAATGCCTATCATAGTCAAGCTCAGCCCCACCAACCACAAGCCACCAATCACTACCAAGTCCCTTATCCACCAAATCACCATCAAGGGCAAAACTCTAATCAACCTCAACCATACCATCCACCGGGATTTCAATCATGACCACCCATTCAAGAAAAGAAGCCAAATTTAGAAGACATGTTTGCTAGTTTCATGAATAGCCAACAACAATTCATGACGAGTCAAGATTCAAGGTAAAAATCTCAAGAGCAATGGAACCAAAATCAAGATGCTTCAATGAGAAATTTAGAGACTCAATTGGGTTAACTTGCAACTTCAATTTCAAACAGACATCTAGGGATATTTCCTTCAAATGTGGACCGCAATCCTAAATAGGAGGCCAAAGCAATCACTTTGAGAAGTGGCAAGGAAGCAGCACGAGAGGAAGAAAGAGATAAATCACCAACTTCATTAACTGAATTGGAGGAACCAACGTGAAAGGTAAGTATTTCTAACTCTAGAGTAGAGGTAGATGTGGATGCTCTAAGGAATGACAAGGGAAAGAGTATCGTGAATCCGAACATAGAGGATCTTGATATCAATAGGTTACCATTTCCTGCTGTAGCTAGGAAGGAGAAGAAAAATGAGCAATTGGCTAGGTTTCTAGAAATATTTAAGAAATTACATATTAACTTGCCTTTTGCTAAAGCCCTAGCACACATGCCCAACTATGCTAAGTTTATGAAAGAACTTTGTTCTAATAAAAAGAAATTAGAAGGGTATGGAACTGTGCAACTCACTGAGAATTGTAGTGCAATTATAATGAATAAGATCCCGGAGAAATTGGAAGATCCAAGTAGCTTTACTCTACCTTGCGAAATTGGAGAAACTTTTGTTGGAAATGCTTTATGTGATCTAGGAGCCAACATTAATTTAATGCCTTATTCTATGTGCAGGAAACTCAATTTAGGCAATCTCAAGAAAACAAGAATGAGACTTTAACTTGCAGATAGATCGATGAGAAGGCCAAAGGGAGTTATTAAGGACTTACTGGTAAAAGTAGGAAAATTCATTTTTCCCGTGGATTTTGTAGTCATGGAAATGGAGGAAGACATGAAAGTACCCCTTATCGTGGGAAGACCATTTTTGAACACTGCAAAGGCTTTGATTGATGTTCATGGGCAAAAGGTTACTCTTCGATTCAACAACGAATAACTGGTGGTAGATATGAACAAGTCTCAGAAATATCCATCAAGTGACCTAGAAGAGTCAGCCTACTTCATGGACAAAATCGATGAATGTGTAGAGGAAGTGCAAGAAAAAGTACTACTAAATGATCCAATAAATTCAAGTTTGATACATTCCTTGGAAAATGAAGAATTGGATGGAGTAAAAGAAGAACTAATAGCAGCTGTGGTGAAAGACTGCGAGGAGGAAAATTCAAAGTAAGAGAAAATCACTTTGCAAGAGGGAGAATTGAAATCTGAACTAAAACCTTTTCTCATTTAAAGTATGTATTTTTGGAAAGAGAAGAAAAGTCAGTGATTATTTCTTCTTTGTTGACAAGTGCTGAAGAGGAGACACTACTCAAGGTGTTGAAAAAACACAAAAAAGCAATAGGATGGGAGACAGCGGACTTGAAGGGTATTAATCCGAGTTACTACACACACCGAATTCTTATGGAGGAGGATTGCAAACCGATCGCTCAACCCTAAAGACGCCTCAATCCAGCTATGTAAGAGGTTGTGAAGAAAGAGGTACTTAAACTGCTTGATTCAGGTATAATCTATCAAATCTTTGATAGTAAATGGGTTAGCCCAGTGCAATGTGTCCCTAAGAAAGGGAAAATGACAGTAGTAAAAAATGAACTAGATGAACTAATCCCCACTTGGACGGTCACGGGTTGGAGGGTGTGCATAGACTATAGGAGATTGAATCATGCCACCAAAAAAGATCATTTTCCATTGCCATTTATTGATCAGATGTTAGAAAGGTTAGCAGGTAATAAGTTCTATTATTTTTTAGACGGGTATTCGGGATATCTACAAGTCCCCATAGCCCCTAAAGATCAGGAAAAAACCACCTTTACTTGCCCTTATGGCACTTTCGCCAATAGGAGGATGCCTTTTGGCTTGTGCAATGCGCCGGCTACGTTTCAGCGGTGCATGATGGTAATTTTTCATGACTTTATAGAGAAATTTATGGAGGTATTTATGGATGACTTTACCATATACGAGCTTGACTTTGAGAGCCGTTTAGAGTATCTGGACTTAGTGTTAAGTAGGTGTAAGAAGACCAACCTAGTACTAAATTGGGAAAAATGCCACTTTATGGTAAGGGAAGGGATAGTTTTGGGGCATAAGATTTTTGAGAAGGGGATTGAGGTGGACAAGGAAAAAATAGAGGTTATAGAGAAACTTCCACCACTGACCAATGTTAAGGGAGTAAGGAGTTTTCTAGGGCATGCAGGTTTCTATAGAAGGTTTATAAAGGATTTTTCAAAAATTGCGAAACCTTTGTCGAATTTGTTAATGAAAGATGCTCCTTTTGATTTTGATGATGAATGTTTATTGGCGTTTGAATTGTTGAAGCAAAGGCTTATTTCAGCTTCGGTGATTATATCTCCGGATTAGAATTCGCCATTTGAACTAATGTGTGATGTGAGCGATTTTGCAGTGGAAGCAGTGCTCAGTCAAAGGCAAGAGAAAGTCTTTGTGTTGTTTATTATGCGAGTCACACTCTAATAGGAGCTCAAGTCAATTATACCACAATTGAAAAAGAACTTCTTGCCATTGTATTTGCATTTGAGAAATTTTGACCATATCTATTGGGAGCGAAGATTGTGGTGTGGTCTGATCATGCGGCACTAAGGCATCTCTTTGCCAAAAAGGAATCCAAGCCAAGACTGATAAGATGGGTACTCCTATTACAAGAGTTCGATTTAGAGATTAAAGACAAGAAGGGGGCAGAAAACCATGTAGCAGATCATCTGTCAAGAATGGAGCATGATCATATTGAAAAAGGGGAGATTTCGGATTTATTCCCTGATGAACGAATTTGTGCATTATTTGTTTTTAAAGTTTCTTTACCTTGGTTCGCTGATGTTGCAAATTTTCTTGCAGGAGGTTATATACCAAGAGACTTCACATGGCAGCAAAGGAAGAAGCTTAAAGCTGATGCGAAGCACTACATCTGGGATGATCCTTACCTCTTTTGTCTTTATGCTGATCAAGTTCTCAGAAGGTGCATTCCCAAGGAGGAGCAAGTAGAAATCATGCAAGCCCGTCACAGTGGAGAAGCTGGTGGACATCATGGCCCTAATAGAACGGTATCAAAAATTCTTTCTTCTGGGTTTTATTGGCCCACCTTATTTCATGATGTTAAAATGTTCATTCAAACCTGTGATCGATGTCAAAGGGTGGGAAATATAACCAGGAGAGATGAGATGCCATTGACTAACATGCTTGAGGTTGAACTGTTTGACTTATGGGGGATAGATTTCATGGGGCCTTTTCCAATTTCTTACGGGTTTGAATATATCTTAGTGGCAGTCGATTATGTGAGTAAATGGGTAGAAGCTATAGCCACTAGGACTTGCGATGCAAATGTTGTTTTAGAATTCTTAAGGAAGAATATATTCACCCGTTATGGAGCCTCGAGAGCTATTATTAGTGATGGTGGGAAACATTTTGTCAACCACCAATTCAAAACCTTATTGAAAAGATTCGGAGTGAGGCATAAAATAACTACCGCATATCATGCCCAAGCTAATGGACAAGTTGAGGTTTCTAACCGAGAGTTGAAGGCAATCTTGGAGAAAACGGTCAATGCATCTAGGAAGGATTGGTACCTTAAGTTAGATGAGGCTTTGTGGTCTTATAGGACAGCTTTTAAAACACCAATAGGAATGTCGCCTTTTAGGTTGGTGTTTGGAAAATCCTGTCACTTACCGGTGGAATTAGAGCACAAGGCTTATTGGGCTACTAAGTTTTTAAATCTTAACCTTGAGAATGCAGGAAAGTGCAGGTCTTTGCAGTTGAACGAATTGGAGGAGATCCGATTCTGGGCTTATGAACATGCCAAGAAATACAAAGACAACACAAAGAAGTGGCATGATCGAAGAATAGCCAAGAAGAAACTTATACTAGGAATGAAAGTGCTGCTTTATGATAGTAGATTGAGACTGTTCCCAGGGAAACTTAAATCGAGGTGGAAAGGGCCCTATGTGCTAGTAAGAGCAGATAAATTTGGGGTGGTGACTCTCAAACACCCGATAGCTGAAAAATAATTCAAGGTGAATGGACATCGTGTGAAGCCCTATTTCGAACCAACATTTGAAGGTGCTTTGGTGATTGTCACTCTTCAAGACCCTTGACGGTATTTGAAAGTCCAGTTGCGGACTTGATAAATGCAGAACTACCTCTAACTCATACTTTTGAACAATGTTTTGTGTTAGTTTCTTATTAATAGTTGTGTTAAGGGTAATGGTTCAAGGATTGTGAGTTTCATTCAATTTGTGTGTGTTTTTCTGGAAATTTAGTGGAGAAGAAAGTTTTGTTTAATTGTTAGGAGAGAATGAGAAAAAATAAAATTTTTTAGTAATTTTAGGGGCTCACGGTTACTAAGCTTATCTTAGTAACCGTGAGGTTCCTTCAATTTGGTACAGAATTGGAATCCATTTTATCTCACGGTTACTATGGTTTTCATAGTAACCGTGACCAATGTTCAATTTTGTTCCAGTAGCAATTTGTGTTTTATCTCACAGTTACTATGATTTTCATGATGACTGTGAGATACCTTCATTTTAGTCCAGAAGCAAATTCCATTTTATCTCACGGTTACTATGAAATTTATAGTAACCGTGACCCAGGTTAGTTTTTAGTCCAGAAACTTTTATTGAGTTACCTCACGGTTACTATGATATTCATAGTAACCGTATTGTTTAAAAAAAAAGAAAAAAGAAATAAACGAAACCCTAATTTTAAGAAAATCTATTTCATTATTTTTTATTTCTTTTCATTTCGTTTCTCTCTCTCTCTCTCTCTCTCTCTTTTTCTCTCTTCTCCCTCCCCAACTCTTCTCCTTCGTCGTTCTCCGCCGCTAGCTGCCATCTTCTCCGGTAAGTTTGTTTTCTTCTCGTTTTTCTTTTTCTTCTTTCTTATTGTTTAGATCTAGTGTTGAAACATGTTTTTCCCTTGTTTTCATTTCTTCTTTTTCGTTCTTCTTCTTCTTCTTTTTCTTTTTCTTCTTTGTTTTCTTCTTCTTTTCTTCTTTATTTTCGTTGGTTTTTCTAACAATTTTTTTTTATGATTGTGATTGTTTTAGTTCCTTTATTTTCTCCATCATCATCATCAATCAAGTAAGTTTCCTTCCCTTTCTAATTATTTATATATTTTATTTTATTTTATTTTTATTTTTTGGGAAGTTTAGTGTGCTTTCTTTTTATTTAATTTTCTTTCAAGCAATTGTTGTAGTTGTTTTTGTCTTTTGATTTGATTTGTTGTTCTCGTTTTCACCTTCCTCAAAATGTTCTCTTAATTTGTTTTATATATATAAAAAAAATCAGAGATTTTTGCTTTTTGATTGTCATGTTGTTGTTTAATTAAGTTTTTCATTTCTGTTTACGATTTATTCTGCTTTCGTATTTTTATGTAGTTATTTCTTTATTTTATTTTTTATTATTTTTTAGTGTGTTTTTCTCTGTTTTGGTTTGTTTTTGGTTTTGTTTTTCCTTTGTGAGTCTTACCTGTGTATTATTATGGATGAATTTTGTATGTAAGGTACACAGCCCACAGGTATGTTCTCGTATCCTCCCTCATTTTCATTTCTTTTTCCTTTTTGTTCTCTCTTTTAATTTTTATGTGTGTCATTTGATTGAGAGAAGTGATGGCATTTGTTTGGTCATTTTGTTATATTGTGTTTTGTGTATGTCCTTGAAGCACTTTTAATTTTCATTTCCTATCTTGCCTAATTTTTGCAAGTTGAACCTTGTTCTTTATCTTTTTAGTGCACTGCATTTTTCTTCTTGCTGAATATGATGAGTGAAATTGTTGAATTCTTGCTTGAATGCATACACCGATACATCGAAATTGTCATGCCTACAAATTTATTAAATGTTGTTAAACGCATTGCTTTACCATGACTTGTTTTGACATTGTGATCCAATTACTGTAGATGATTTGGAACTGTTGCACATCTATAAAGCATATTTCATGCTCAAATAAGCATGCCAAATCAATAATTTTTTTTGTCTAAGTTAACAATTGCATTTGCTTGCATGTGTGTGCCATTTCTGTCCTTGAGGTATATAGGCTGAAACGATTCGACCTGCAGGCTACTGGTTTCCAAAGGATGACTCGATCATCGTGGTTGAGTGCCACGTACCTCTAAGGAACTTGTGTGTGACATAAATTTACATATGCATTCTCATCTATTCCTGTTATATTTGTGTTTATTTTCCTTTTCCAACATTGTAAACTTTCAATTTTGTTGTTTTTGGGCAGTGGCACCTAAAAGAGCTCGTGCTTCCAGTTATTCTCAAGCACAAGAAATCCTCCCACTTGCCAGCCAACCCTTACCATCTGAAGAGCATGTCAAAGCTAGTCAGCAACCACAACCAGCCCCTGTGCAACAGAAGCCATGAAAGAAGAAAGGACCAAGAATACCAAGCTGGGTTCCTGAAAAGATGCGGACCAACTATGATATATTCTCCAACTGCAAGTACCTACCTTCAGTTTATCTCAATTTGAGTCTGCTGGAAAAGCTGGGGATCAAGGGGGAGATTGAGAGCCACATTGCAGCCATCGGTTGGGGAAGATTCTTTAACTGCAGGGAACTGGTTTATCCATATTTAACCAGAGACTTCCTTTCTACAGTGCAATTTCATTTCGGGCATGGTAACAGTCCCAATATGGTGACCTTTTTCTTAGAAGGCAGATTCTATGAAGTATCTTTGGCCGAAGTCACTGATGCTCTAGGATTTCCACCAGATGGGATCTATGCTTATGAAGATCATTCAAAAGACAGAGCTTGGAAAGACATAAGAGACTCGCTGATTAGAGGCCCTTATGTGGCCGACACCACTAAATCTCATTTACTGCGGGATCATGCTTTGATAATTTTACATCGCTTCTTTTCTATGTCTTTCATGTCTCATGTGCAGAGTGCAGGGTAGATCAATCTCCCAGAGGCTCTCATACTTTCTTGCATGGTGCGACATTACCGCATCAATGGAGTATATCATTGATGGAATAAACTCGAGGAGATGCAACAAAAACCGACTAAAGTAAAAAAGATCTCCTTTAGTGGATGGGTGACCATGATTGCCAGACATTTCGGGCATCCATTGGATATTGACAAAAGCCTCCCTGTAGCTGTTTATATTGATGCCAAGATGCTGAAGAACATAAAGATAATGGTTGATGATGTGACTACGGAGATGGGTTCAGGCTAACCAGCAGAGAAGAATACTTGCATAAGATGGAGTGTAGCCTGTGTCATCCTTCACCTACCCCGGATCACGATTCAGTCACTTTGTCCTCCGCTCAATACACTACTTTGATGGACCGTATGGACATTTTGGCTGCTAACCAGGAGGAATTCAAGCATCAACAACAGCAAATCATTGAAGCATTGGCTGCCTTGAACGCCCGGCTTGATTTCCAAGTTCCTCCGCACCCTTGAGCAGGAAGTCCCTTCCCCCTATCTCTTTTGAAATTTTTTTTTGCCCCATGCTGAGGACAGTAGGTTTTGAAGTGTGGGGTGGGAGAATATATTTTTCCTTTGTTGATATTGATGATTTTGAATTGTGTAAATTTGGTGGAAATTTGAACAATTGTTGGAAGTTAATTTTGTTGCGAAAAGATTGCTTTATGCAGATTATCTATTCATAGGAACAATCTGGGATTCAAATGGCGAAAATTGTGAAACTCTTGAACCACAACTCTTTTTAATTTTTTTTCAGTTGTTTAGTCTTTCTTTATAAATTTTTGCATTGTGAATGTTCGTTTGTGTTGAGTTAATGGAGTTTGTTTTGCTTCAAGTGAATTTATTTTATGTTTTGCATTTCCTTCTGGTTTTAAGTAGATTGTTTTGTTCTAAAAGCTTTAATTTAAGTTAGAATAAATTTTTTTTTTCCATTTAGTTATTAATCACCTTACCTTTAGCTTGAGCTGCCAGTTAATCTTGAATTGAATTAGCTTAGACTCGTTTTTGAACTGATAAGTTGAAAAGACTGGATAGCTGAAGAGCAGTAGTTTGTTCAGTAAAGAGTTTCTTCTTTAAATTGATCTCAGTTAATCATATATCATTCAATTTTCTTATTTAATGAGCACATTAGGCTAAATAAAAAAATTAATAATAATAAATAAAAATCCAGTGAGTGAAAGTAGTTAAGTGAAGGAATTTTGGAATAACTAGAACCTTCCTCATCACTCTTCGAAACAAATATTCAATTTAGGCAGGTTTAGGATATGACCCAGGCAGCCTTCTTTGGTAACCAACTTTTAAATGACTTTTGACCTACCCTTAGTAAATTTTACCATTATTAGCCTTTTTGAGCTTATTTGGTATGCTAAAAGCGTACTACATTTTTTTTATTGCACTAATACTTAACCATATAGCCTAAATGCTTTTGTCTTTTCCATTTTGGAATTGGCCACTCTAGGTTGGGTAATGAAATTTGCATGTCGGGTTTGATGAATTTATGATTGTCAGTTAAAAAGGGGGAAGTTGAATAAAATTTTAGGAATTGTTGAGCTTAAACGTGTTAAATATTTTGGGACAAGGATGATAAATAATTAGTTCTTTTGGTACCCTAAAAAAATAAAATAAAAAAAAATAAAAAAATCAGTTGTAATGTGCAGAAATTTTAATTGATTCATGATTGCAGAAAATAAGTGTGGGGTACCTAGCATTTATAAGAAGTGTCATTTATCTTACTTCCTACAATTTTGAGAATCCAACTAATGTTCTAAGATCAATTTTTCATTCTTATGATGATAGGGTATGGATTTTGAAGAAGTTCCTTGAGAAAGTTAGGTGGGTTGTGTTTCTGGATAGTGTGGCTAATTTTGTATTGCTAACTTATAAAATTCTTGAAACCTTTGCCTTATCCCCATTACAACCTTAATGCAATCCCTGGTGATCCTATTTTGCTCTAAATTATTTAGTAGAGATGACCCTTGTGGTTCGGGTGCTAAAGGAGAGGCTTATGACTATTCTAAGTTGCAAACACAAAATTGTCATAATTCTATGTTTGCTTGATTGCTGGAATTCACTGGTAGTTTTGGTTTTGAAGGAAAATAAATCTGTTTTAGCCTCACATATACACACGAGAAATTGTTTGGTATAGATCAATTTGAGTCTTTTTGATGAAGTTCTTCTTCTGAGTGACTTCTGCTAAGTGTTGTTCTGGCACTTCTGATTTTTCCTGTTCTGAATTGAAGTCTTGAGTTTTTCAAGATTGTGGATAATTCATTTGCTTGAGGGCAAGCAAAGTCTAAGTGTGGGGTATTTTGATAACTCAATTTCAGTATTTAGTTTTAGTTTAATTTGAGTCTAGTTTTCATTGATCTTTTAGCATCTTTTACTTTGTTTTTACTAGCATTTAATAATTTATCCGATTCTCAGTTAATTCTAGTTTTTTGTGTGATTTTTGAGAGTTTTTGACAGAATTTTGTGATTTTTAGGTACCTTACGGTTACCAGGAATTTTCTAGTAACCGTGACCCATGTATTCTGTCAAAACGCACCATTTTAAAGCTTGTCATGGTCAGCATGGCAATTGTACTTGATAGGCTGGTAACCGTGACCTATGGAGTTTTTAATACAGAAGCAAGAAGAGAAGCATTTCACGGTTACTAAGGATTTTCTAGTAACCGTGAGGCGGGCAATTTTTCAATCCAGAATGAAGATGAGAACTATCTCACGGTTACCAGGAATTTCATGGTAAATGTGACCAAATTTTAAATTTCAGCTCCGAGCAATCTCACGGTTACTAAGGATTTAGTAGTAACCGTAACCAATTTTAATCAAAAGAGGGTTTTTCATTAGAGGTCATGGTTACCACGGATTTGGTAGTAACCGTGACCCATGTTGACCTTTATAAGGCAAAGTTTTCTGAAAAATCGGGAGAGGTAGTTTTTGGGTAATTTTTAGGTTTTAGGGTTTCTTTCTTCTCTCTTTGAGCTCTTTGTTTATTTTACACACATAAATACATAGATATACTTGAAAATAGTGGGATTTACACATAAACACTTAGATTAAACATAGATATATAGTTTACAAGTATAGATCTACATATTTGAAGCTCATTTTTCCTATAAGCTTTGGAGAAAGAGATTGAAGAGCTTGGATTCAGCTGGGTTTTCTTCACCATGAATTTCAGGGGTTATTCTATCTTTTTCTCTTTTCATTTTATTATGGATTGTGAGTAGTCTTTTTTGTTGCTTGGGGATCTTTGAATCCCCTACTCATAATGTGAATCTTGAACTCATTGATTTTTACATGAATGGATGGTCTATTTCACAAGTACTTATTTGTTTATCATTGATTTTTCGATCTATTAAGTTATTTTGTATCCATGGATGAATGGTGTTTATCATATGTCTTGATGGATATTGAGCCTAATAGATTGGAGTTTATAAATGATTTTGCTCAGTTTTTCTATCATGAATATCGTCTATTTTGGATGGCTCCGGAATGGGACTCTAGATGTGTGGTATTTGTGATTTTAAAACTAGAGTAGGGAGTGAAATAGATGGGTTTTGGATTGCCTGGGTCCAGAATAGGACGGTAGATCGAACTTAAGATTTTAGACCCGGGTTTAGGCTAGTTGTTGGGCTGGCTCCGAAATGGAACGTTTAGTAACTAGAATAGCTAGCTCCGGAATGGGACGCTTGGGTTAAGAAGGGTTATCCCGAGTTCATTCATGTATACTTTTATGTAAAAATTTATTCACATTTGGGTATAGGGTGGATAAGTGAACCCGAGCAACGCTTGATTTCTATAGATTTTTACATTTGCTAATTTTTTAGAATTTAATACACTGAATTTAAATTTCTCTACATTACATACTTAAGCTTTAAAGTTACATTATATAAATCAAACAACTCATACACACAAACAATTGGGAATTCTTTAGCATATAATTAATCTTCACAGTCTTCACACACACATTTCCCTTGGATTCGATATTGAGGGCCTAACTATACCCCACTTTATTACTTGTCGATCTAGTGCACTTGCTAGGGTCGCAACAACTACACTTCATCGTTAGAAACACATCATCAAATAATTTGATCGGAGCAATATTTCCATAAATATGGTTCATGATAATGATGAATTATATGATATTTTTAGTATGTTTTTAGGTGTTTAATTGAGTTAATTTTGTGTTAATTAGGCTGAATTTGAGTTTAATTGGTTAATTTCATGTTTTTGAAGTTAATTATAAATTTTGGCGTTTTTCAGGGTTATTTTGCAAGAAAAATGACTTAATTGCAAAAAGACAAATAATTATGGGCCAAAATTGTAAAATTGGAAAATTCATGCAAGATAATTGATCGTGAGATCTAGAAGTTCAATACATGGCTACGTGAAGTACAAAGGAGAATGAGACGTGACCACGTGATGTTATCAAGGTAATTCCAATGGCCACATGAAGAAAGAAGCAAGAGAAGACATGGCCACGTGAAGAAAAGCCAAGGGGAACACATGGCCACATGAAACACAATAAAGAACAATACATGGCCACGTGAAAATTAACAAAGGGAGACATATGGCCACATGTTTTGTCTCCCATGAAACGAAGGATTTCCGATTTTTCCAATTCAAGAAGGATTCTTTTTCTACTCCAATTTGAAAAGTTTAAAAAGCTTCTACAACATATTTTTGCCTATAAATAGAAGACTTAAACACCAAAGAAGGGAATCAATTATAAGAATCATCAAGAACTAGTAGAGTTCATTAGTTTTAGGTTTTTAACCATGTTTAGGAAGTAGTTTTTCTTCTTTTGCTAAGGGATTCTTGAAAACTTATATTTTCATTATTATGACTTTATTTTGAACTTAATTTCAATATCGGTTGATTATTTCTTGGTTTTAAGCATATTCTTATCTTTGATTGTGCTGGGATTGATTGTTGGTTTATTGAGTAAATAACTAAAAATTGATTTTAACATAGTTATTGATTTGCATGTTCTTAGATTAGTTATTTAATATTTATGCATGATTATTATCCGAAATATGAGATAATTATGTGTTGATTTTATTGATCAATACTAAGAGAGGAGGAACTAAGAATAAATTGGAATTGAATTACTTGAAAAAGAGTTCAATGAATATTTAGAAAGTTAAACTAGATTTTCATACTAAGTATTAGATTTGTCTATGAGTTTAAGACTAAAAATGATATACTTGAATAAAGATATCTGGCTTTATTACTAGTTTTTTCACAATCACTGGTGTATCTATCAAATTTAAGTCATTACAATGAAAGTTAAGGTTGATAGTTTTTTTAGCAAGAGAATTTCAGTTATTGTTTTGTTTTTAATTCATATTAGTCTAATTTTAGTTTTTATTTTGTTTAATTGTTTATTTAGTCTAAGTTTTGCCTTTAAATCAAAAACATTTGGGAAACTGTCTCGGATTAATTTAATTCATACATAGATATTATCCTTAGCAATTCATATTCTATTGGGTACGATATTTAGGGTCTTAATCTATATTTTTCTGTATTACTAGCCGATCTAGTACACTTGCTAGACACCGATCAGTTCATTCCAAGCATAGTATTTAGCATCTCTCTTCAATTTGTCCTTCTCAAATCTGAAAAATTCTGCGGGGACAACACCTGTAACCAAGAAATTCACAATGCCAGCATACCAGGGGTTGATGGTATTGACAGCAAATAAATGTTCATCTAGAAAATTATCGTTTATAGGCAATGCTTCATCATTTAATAGCAATCGGTTAAGATGATCAGCTACTAAATTTTCAGATCCCTTTTTGTCGTTAATTTTAAGATCAAATTCTTGCAGTAAAAGGATCCATCAAATTAGTCGGGTTTAGCTTCTTTCTTCTTCAATAAATACCTTAGTGCTGAATGATCAAAGAAAATAACTACTTTAGTACCCAATAAATATTGTCTAAATTTTTTTAAAGCAAAAACAATAGCTAAGAGTTATTTTTTGTGGTGGAGTAATTGCTTTAGCTACTATCCAGTGTTCTTGAAGCATAATAAATTACATGTGGATTTTTCCCAATTCTTTGGCCAAGAACAGCTCCTATTGCATGATTAGTCGCGCTATACATTATCTCAAAAGGGAAATCCCAATTGGGGGACTGGATTATAGGTGCAGAAATCAGCTTGTCCTTTAGTTCATCAAATGCATCCTTACATGCCTGATCAAATTCAAATGCCACATCCTTTTGCAATAATTTACACAATGGTTGGATGATTTTGGAGAAGTCTTTTATAAAGCGCCTGTAAAATCTTGCATGTTTAAGAAAAGAACGAACTTTTCACACACTTGGAGGGTAAGGAAGAGACTGAATAACATCTATTTTAGCCTTGTCTTCCTCTATTCCTTTTGAAGACACTATATGACCAAAAATAAATCCTTGAAATGTCATTTTTCATAATTAAGAATCAAATTAGACTCTAAAAATCTCTTCAAAATCTTGATTAAATTAGATAGACATTCTTGGAATGAGTTACCATAAACCATAAAATCATCCGTAAATACTTCTATTATTTTCTCAATATAATCTGAAAATATGCTTACCATACAACGTTGGAAAGTCACTGGAGCATTGCAAAGTCCAAATGGCATCCTCTGGTAAGTAAATATGCCAAAAGGACAGGTGAAGGTTGTCTTCTTTTGGTCTTCGAGTGCCACCGATATTTGATAAATACCTGTGTAACCATCAAGACAACAGTAACAAGATTTTTCAGCAAGTCTTTCCAACATTTGATCAATAAAAGAAAGCAAAAAATGATCTTTTCTAGTAGAGGCATTCAACTTCCTGTAGTTTATATAAACCCTCTACCCATTTTGGACTCGGGTGGGTACCATCTCGCCATTTTCATTCTCTACAACTGTGACTTCCGTCTTTTTAGGTACGACTTGGACTAGACTCACCCAATTGTTGTCCGAAATAGGGTATATAACTCCTGCATCCAGCATCTTTTGGATTTCCTTTTTCATAACATCCATCACCGGTGGATTTAAATGTCTTTGTGCTTGTCTACTAGGCTTAATATCTTCTTTCAAATGAATCTTGTGCATACAAGTGGAGGGACTTATGCCTTTGATATCAGCAATGGTCCATCCAATTGCCTGCTTATGCTCTTTCAAAGCTTGAATCAGTAACTTTTCTTCCTTAAAAGTCAACTTATTGGAAATAATCATCGGAAGTGTTTTCTCTTCACCCAAGTAAGCATGCTTCAAATGATCGAGTAATACCTTGAGCTCCAATTTCGGTGCCTACAAAACAGATGGTAAAAGCTTTTTGTCAGTGCTAGTTAATTTCAAAGGATTAGATGCATTTACCACTGGCTTCAAATATTCTAACTCCAATACTATTTCTTCTAGCTCTTCTTCAATATTCAGCTCCTCGTCTATTGCATCAAAGTTGTCCCTGTGAACACTTTCATCTAAAGCAACTTGCAACTTATCGATTCCATTCATTTCAAATACTTTTTGAGTCAATTGTTCAATAACATCAATTCCATAAACAAAAGACATCTCACATAGATATTTCATAGCATCATACACATTGAATTGCACTATTTCACCATCAAATTCCACGATAAGAGTACCTTTGTATACATTAATTTTAGTCCTAGTTGTTTGAAGGAATGGCCTACCTAATAGAATACAAGATGACTCCCCTGAATTTCCATCATCTTCCATATCAATCACATAAAAATCAGTAGGAAAAATCAGACCATTAACTTGAATTAACACATCTTCTAGCAATCCCTTGGGATAAACAATAAACATATTTGCCAATTGAATGACTATTCATGTTTCTTTTAAAGGTCCAGCATTTAAAAAGGAATAAATAGACTTAGGCATGACATTTATAGATGCACCTAAATCACACATGGCTCTTTTAACACTTAAATTATCAATTTTACAAGAAATAGCAAACATACCTTTATCCTTGCATTTTTGAGGTATTTTTCTTTGAATAACATCATAAACATTTTCATTGACAATAATTTTCTCATAAACAACCTATTTTTTCATGTTAGTGCAAAGTTTCTTGAAAAATTTTGCATATTTTGGTATTTATTTTATTGTATCAATTAAAGGAATGTTTACCTCAACCTTGCGAAAAGTTTCAAAGATGTCTTTTTTCTCTTTTTTCTTCTTTGATTTAGCTAACATTTCAGGAAATGGGGGCTATACAACTAAAATAGGGGGCCATTCTGAATTTTTACCTGTGGGCTGTTCTGTTTGCTTAATTTATGCCTCTTTTTCCACTTCTCTTGCCTTCTTCAGATTATCCCCCTTGGCCAAGGGCTGTTCCAGCTCTTTTCTACTTCTTAGAACAATTGCACTCGCATTTTGCTTTGGGTTCCTTATGGTTTGTAAAGGCAAACATCCTTGGGACTCTATTCTACTCAAAGACAATGTTATTTTGCTCATTTATTTTTCTAAGTTCTGAAACCTTAAATTTGTTTTCTCTACATGCTGTTGAAAATCTTTCGCATTAGTTGTTAAAGAATGAACAATGTCCTTAAGAGACATACCTTGGTTAAGAGCTGATTGAGAAGGCTATTATAGTGCCTTTAGGTGGAATTGTTGCTATGAATTTTGCTGCCTTGCTCCATAACTGAAATTAGGATGATCTCGCCATCTCGGATTATATGTATTCGAATATGGGTCATATTTTCTATGGGACTGTCTAGCATATCAACTCATTGCATTAACTTGCTTTTGTGACTCATCTTGAAGCGTGGGGCACATATCAGTAGTGTGTTTAGCATAGGCATAAATTTCACATACTTGAGCTTGAGGAACTTTACCTACAGTCATGTTTTGCACAAGAAAAGTTAGATTTTTAAGAATTTCTTCAAGGGAAGAAGATTGTACCTTATTTAATCATCTAGGGGGGTCCTGATGTTGTTGCCATATTTTGGATCAATTCTTGTGCTTGAGTTAGAATTTTGTTGTTGAGACTCTCACCACTTGCTGCATCAATCATCTTCCTCTCCATGCTCAACATCCCCTTATAAAAATACTAAATAAGGGATTGCTCAGTTATACCATGTTGGGGACAGCTTGCACACAATCTTTTGAACCTCTCCCAATAATCATGAAGTGAGTCTACATCTTTTTTCGCATCTCACTGATTTTCTTGCGAATTACAGCAACTCTAGATGTAGGAAAAAAATTTTCTAAAAATATTTTTACTATATCAGTCCAAGTTCTGATAGTTCCAGATGGTAAATTCAGCAACCAGTCTTTTGCTGAGTCGGCCAAGGAGAAAGGAAAGGACCTTAATTTCACATACTCCTCGATAACTCCATGTTGTTTCATTCCTGAGTAAACAACATGAAATTTCTTAAGATGCTTGTGAGGATCTTTATTTTCCAAGCCTCGAAAAGTGGGTAGTAGATGAATCAATCAAGATTTCAACTCAAAAGTAGTGTCTACTGCAGGGTATGTAATGCACAGCAGTTGCTGATTTAATGGTGGCATGTGTAACTCTCTTAAGGTCCTTTTTGCCATCTTTTTCTCTTCTATTTCAGTTGAAAATTCAGTAAAATCAACTACTTCTTCTTCTTATTACTGTTTGGAAGAAGTTCTGGCAAATTCTTTACGTAATCTTGTCTCCTTCCTTAGTCTCCGGGCTGTTTTCTCAATTTCAAAATCAAATAATAATTCTCTCAGAATTTCAAACTTGGTCATTAACAAATTAAATCAAGTTATAATAGTCCCCGACAACGGCGCCAAAATTTGATGGGTGTTGAAGCCACCAAAAATAAATACCTTACTTATCCTAACAAATAAATTGCAAATAGGGCAAGAAAGGGTCGAATCCACAGAGACCAATACTAAAGTAATTATAAACAACCAGATTTTTTTAACAATAAAATTAAATAGGGGAGTTTTCAGATTAAAAATAAAAATAATGAACTAAAGCTATTAAATAAATAAGTAGGAAATTAATTAAGAGAAAATTCAATGGATGATAAATTTCAGTTAAAGATATTGACAGCACAGGATTCATTCAACTGATCATTAATGAAGAAATAATTCTAAAAATCAAACAATGGGCTAGTTATAGTCGTTGGCTTTGCACTCCCGACCTAATCTTTTTGTATTAATGAATTAACTAAGTAAGACTGTAATTAATTCCTAGCCAATAGATACCCCTTAACAAATGTAAGAATTTAATCTAATGACAGCATTAAGAAATAAAAAGACCTGACCTAAGCCAACCAATCTACAAGCGAGACCAATTTAGACTAAATCATGCATTTACTCAACATAACAACCCTTATAAGGAAGCTATACTGATCGCTACTTGTTATTGAATCTACCAAATAATTATGGATTTGATATCTTCAATAAGCAGTATGTTATTTAATTAAATGAACAACGATGCCTTATTGAACATGAAACAAATAATAATTGAGATATGATTTCTCTAAGCTACAATAAATAACATGAACACCATATGAAATTAAGAACAAAAAGTAAGCACAATGATCTCACAGTAAAATAAACCCTAGCCTTGAATTAATCTTTAACTGAAAATAATAATTTAGCGACTCATGGCCATGAAATTCACAAAATAAAAATTAAAAACTAAGGAGTACTTTCTGTTACAGAATTAGAGCTACCCAAAATCGTAGGTGGAAGAAGATCCCCCCAAACCTGAAGATCCTTTCCTTAAATAATAACCAAAATAAGAAAGGAAAAGAAACCTAACCAAACTAGAAAATTTAAAATAAAATTTCCAAAGGAGTTCTAAATTCCTAAAATCGTTGCCTTTTTACTCCTAAAATAAGGTCTTAACATTTCTAAATATCAGCTAGGGTTCAAGTGGCGGCTAGGTTAAATTCGAACAAAATCAACTTAAAAATCATAGTCCATTGTCAATTTTCCTTAGGCAAGTCCCTTGGACAACTTACGCTGGGCAAGGCTTGGCTTCCTGCCTTGGGCAATTGGGCAAGGCAACTTCCAGAATTTTCAACTATCAGCTCTTTGCTCCAAATTTGCCCCAAAAATTCCTTGCTTCTCCAGATCATCACCAAATAGCTTCAAAAGCACACCTTCCTCGAAATTCACTTTTACAGTAAGTAAGATAAACAAACCAATGAAATGCACCTAAACCCGACTTAAAAGAGCACAAAATAATAAGCAAAATTTAATCAAATATATGTTGTTTTAGCAACTTAACAATGCAATTGAATTTCTTGTTTGTTGTCTATCTTTGCAGCATTCGTTCGCCCCCTACATTTGGTTCATCACCTAATCTTGAAGTAGTAGCATTGAAAGCCAATAAATTTCACGTTGAAGATGGGGATGGTGCTGTAAATTCAACATCAGACCTTTTTCGATAAGAATTCAAAAATTTTATATGAGTTCCGCCTTGAGAATTTGTATGCCATTAATCTCTTAAAAGTGGAACATCTTTTTCTGTTGGGTTTTTGGAGTTATATCGTGAAATATTTGATTGAATTGTAGGTGATGTTCTAGAAAACTTATTTTCTTATGTATGTGCTCTAATAAAGTTTAACTTGAATTTTGTTTTTCCTTTCTCCTCTTTTTTGCATCTTTTCATTTTATTTATACAATTCTATAACTAATGGCTCTTTTGATTTATTAGCTTGATGATGTTTCTATTTTTCAAATTCAGAAGTTTGATGTTCAAAATTAATTTAGTATTATTTTTTCTTGCTTCATGATATTAGCTTTTATCTATATTGATATTATTATTATGAAATTGGCAATCTTGTAGGCCTATGCACGAAATCACTTTTTCTACAATTGACAGGCCAAAACTCCTTAGTGAGGTTGGTGATTATTTATAGAAATTTGATCCAGCAGAACATTCTTTTTTTGTAGGTGTAAAGCTATGTCTACTTATCCAAGAACTTATGATCTAATTTATATTGATTTTGTGTTTAACCTCTATGTGGGCAAGTAATTAATCACTTGTGAAAGAAATCTTTTAGTAGCACTGATTGTGCGTAATTTCTTGGTTAGATGTGAAAAATAGTGGTTAATAACACTTATATTTGGCAAATGTGAAATGAAAGATATATTGTTTGAGATGGATAGAATTTTGAGGCCACAAGGGAGTGTGATAATTAGAGATAATATGGATATATTGGTGAAGATTAAGCGAATTGACCATGGAGATGGACCTCTCCACAGAGAAAAACTTCTTTTTGTTGTGAAAGTATGCTGGACAGCTCCCGAGTCTTCTTTTTTTTTTGAAACAAAAGGCGCTTCATTAAGAAGAATAAGCCAAAAGAGCTGAAGCAATACAAGAGGGGGGAGATAAAACCCAATAAGTAAGACCTCACATCGAAAGCGCCGCCTTCGCTAAGGCATAGGCTGCATAATTCGCAGATTTCCTAACAAATTCAAACTGGATTTTATCTAAACTACCAGCCAAAAGCTTACAATCATCAGTAATAATACCAAGATCAGAACTCAGACTAGAGCTGGAATTAATAGCATGAAATACCGTTTGAGAATCAATTTCAATAATAGTTGGAGTAAAACTTCTTAATTTAAGCCAATTTAATGCCTCATTCACACTCAAAGCCTCTGCAACTATCGGATTAAGCTCCCCTTACAACACTCGACAACCTACCACCATAAAAGCTCTAAGATCGTCTTTAACAACAAAAGCTAAACCTGTCTGAGTTGTACTAGAATTAAGAGTTGCATCTGTATTTACTTTCAGGAAGCCCATCTGAGAAAGAGACCATTTTGTGGTCATAGCAAAGGAGCTTACCTAATAGTAAGCATTCATATTACAAGCCAGTTTCCAGTCATCTAGCACTACAGTAGCCATAGAAACAACAACAAAAAAAAGATGGGACTGCTTCCAAATCAAATCATTCCTCGCCTTCCCTATAGCCCAACACAACATAATAGCCTCATCACACTTCTTTAGATCTAAGCAAGAAGAAATTAAATTAAACCATTACAACAAATTAGTAATTTGGCTTCTGATGAAACCCACAACGGACTTCTGCCAAACCTCTCTAGCAAATGAACAATCAATGAAAAGGTGTAGGATTGATTCACTATCAGCATTACATAAAGGGCAAATAGGAGTCAAATCCACACCTTTACCAACCAGAACCACACAAACAGAGAGACATAAGTGAATAGCTCTCCAGAAAAAAATGTTTCACTTTATTAAAAATAACCAAACTCCAAAATAGTTTTTAATTAATTGAATGAATATCATCAGAATAGGGGAAAGAACCAGTATGAATGAATCTATATCCACTTTTAACTGAATAAATCCTTGAAGATTCCTTACACCACTGGCACTTATCCTTAGACTGATGCAAGCTTAATGGAATTTTAAAAATATTGCTGCCATCTCTACAATTAAGAATAGATGATACAAGAGAAAAATTCCAACTCAATGAGTTATTCATCAACAAGTCACTCACCTTGAGGTTATCCCAACTACCATCAAGATTTGTTGTGAGGTAAGGATTGATTGGGTTTGGCAACCAAGGGTTAGTCAATGCATTGATTCTTTTACTAGTACCAATTCTCCATCTGAAACCTGGTTTGATTTTATTCCAAGCACTCATCATGCTTCTCCATGTATAACTTGGATTTGCTTTGAGCTTTGCCTTCTAAAATTCATAGTTAGGGAAATACCTAGTTTTAAGAATTTTTACCACTAAAGAACAGCCATCAGTTAACAACTGCCAACATTGTTTCCCAAAAAGAGCAAGATTGAAATCAGTTAGAGATCTAAAACCTTGACCTCTTTTATCTTTTGGCCAATAGAGTTTATCCCACGACATCTAATGAATCTGCTAGCCTATATATCTTTTTGTACCCCACTAGAAGGCATTAAAATTCCTCTCTAGCTTCTTACACAAACATATTGGAAGAAGAAAAACTGACATATAGCATACATAGGTAGAGATTGAGCAATCGACTTTATAAGCACCTCCTTTCCTGCTCTCGAAAGAAGATTGCTATTCCAGCCGCTCAGTCTCTTCCTTATCTTGTGTTCTATGAATTTAAAGACTTTTTGCTTATTCCTTCCAATTAGAGATGGCAGACCAAGATAGGAGTCATACATTGCATTCGGTTAATAGGCAAAGAAGAAAACACCACTTTTTTAGCTACATTCAGCGTATTTGAGCTAAATGTGACTGAAGACTTTTAGAAATTAATGAGCTGATCCGAATATGATGAATAAACTTCTAATATCTATTTGATCACATCAGCCTCTTTAGTTATTGCTTTGAAAGATATAATGCTATCATCAGCAAAAAAATAGGTGGTTTACCGTTGGAGCATTCCTTACTATCTTACAATCATGGATAAGCCTAGCTTCTTCATAGTGGTTTAGCAATGTTGATAGGCCTTCAACATAAATGATGAAAATATAAGGCGAGAGTGGTTCTCCCTGCCTTAATCTATGAGAATGGAAGACCAGGCAGGCCCAAAAGTTTATCCTCACAAGCAATAACATAATTAACCGATTCCACACACATCTTTAGTAGGTGAACCTAATGCTTGTTGAACCCCATACAAATAAGCACCGCCTCCATAAAATGCCATTTAACTCTGTCATATGCCTTACTCATATCTAATTTTAGAGCAACTATCCCTATTTAAATAATGCATCACTTCATAAACGACTAGAAAGTTGCTAGATATTAGGTGATTTGGAACAAAGGCACTTTGATTAGGAGAGATAATTGAACGAAGAACGGTCTTCAATCTCTTCGACAACATCTTTACGATCACTTTATATGCCACATTGCAAAGGGCAATAGGTCTTAGAACAACGATGGTAACTACTTTTTGCTTTTTCGGTACACAAACTATTACTGTCTCCTTCAAATTATTTGGCATAACACCAGAATTAATAATATTCAAGCATTCCTGAGTAGCATCTTTCCCCACCATATTCTAACATTTTTGGTAGAATGCAGCATTCATTCCATCCAAACCCAGTGCTTTATCTGGATAGAGATTAAAAATAACATCTTTCACATCAGCTTCAATGAACTCTTCCATCAGCAACTCATTTTGCCTCTCACTAACTCTACTTTTAATCTTAGAAGCAGTAATATCAGTACTATTCTGAGTAGCAGTGAAGATGTCACAAAAATAGTTAACAATTACCTCTTCAACGCCATAGTTCCACGTGCAAGATTTGCCAAATGGATCTTTGAGCTCAAAGAACTGATTCTTCCTCTTCCTTTTGGAGGCCATAACATGGAAATATTTTGAGTTTGAATCACCAATTTTAAGCTAGAATAGTTTTTCTTTTTGCTTCTAGAATATTTCTTGTTGACTAAGAGTGTCCATGTATTGCTTTTGGAGGTCTCTAAGATTCTCATGGCTTCACTCTGCTCGTGCCTCCCTTATCTTTTTCCTCAAATCGACAAGCTTTAAACCAAAATTTCCTATTATTTCCTGACCCCAGCTAGTAAGCGCCTTACTGTATTTGCTAATTTTTTAGAAAAGGACAAATTTGCAACAAACTCCTAACAACTATGAACTACCTCAAGAAAATGAGTTTCATTAAGCCAATCATTCTCAAATCTAAATCGTTTAGATCTTCTCACACTAGAACTAACAAAGGGATTAATGAAAATGGGATTATGATCCGAAGAGGTTTGGTCAATATTAACCACAGAGAAGAATAACAAATGCATCATCCATTCAATAGTGGAAAAAACTCTATCCAATTTTTCCTCTATATACCTATCCTCTTCATTACCATGGTACCAAGTAAACCTATAATAGATCATTCCCAAATCAACTAACTTAGGATCATCTATAGCACTTTGAAATCCCTCTATAAGGCTAGTGGGTTAGGGATTGCCACCTCTCTTCTCTCTTTGATCCAAGATATGATTAAAATCCCCAAAATGCATAAAGTAAGATCAGATTTACTTGCCAAAATAAGCAATAGAGACCAGCTATGATCCCTGCAATTTTTGTTTGCTTCCCCATAAAAGTCAGTTAGCATCCATCTTCTAATGTTCTCCATGTTAACCTCCACATCAATGTGATTTTTAGAGAAACCCAACAGTTGAGCTTCACCTTTGTTTTTCCATAACAATGCTAAACCACCACTCTTTCTAATTGCATTAACTGTAAAACAACCATCATAACCCAATGCTAATCTAAGCTTCGTACGCTTGTCTATGCTACTTAGAGTTTCAATAAGGAAAATGAACCTAGGCCTTTTAGATCTAACTAGATCCTTAAGAAGAGGAATAGTTTATGGGTTGACTAGCCCATGACAATTTTAACTAATGCAGCTCATTTTGATAGGCGGGCCTAGTCTCCAAATCCCACCTCTGTCAAGTTTTTTGGGCCCATAACAAGCATAGCATCTGAGTTAGGCCTAACCTTAATGCCTTTTGAATTGCCAGAGTCTATATCAGCCATCATACGTTGTTTAGGGTCCAAGTTAATGATTCCCTCATTATGACCCTTATCTTTAATATCAATATTACTACCAAAGAATCTGGTATTCAAAAACTTCTTTCCCTTTTAAACTTCTCCCATTATCATCCTCTTTTTCTGCCTTATCAACCTCCTCACTTATTACATTAGCAATTCCATCCTTTGTGCCACATTTTTGCCCTTACCATATCCATCCACATCAATCATCATGGCTTTACCTGAGCAAGCTTGCTCTTTTTTTTGGCAGTTTAATGGGAGAAGAATCCCTCAGCCATTGATTACTTACTGATAGCATGGAATGCTTGGTTGGAGCTCTTATGGATTCATCAAATTTACGATTCAGTTCATGGGTTGGTGTATAATAAAACTCTGGACTTTATCTCTCAAAATGCCCCAACATTGCACAATAAAACAAATGGTTGGCAACCTCTCATATTTAAACTTAGTTACAACCCAATTTCCTCCAGCCTTCTTGATCTTCATTTCATATTTAATTAGCTTTGTAACATTAATAGCAACTTTAATACACATGTAGTTATGCCATGTGGCAGAGAAGTTTTTTGGATCAACATCAATTTATCTTCCAATATAGTTACCAATACTCTCTGTAACTTTTGCCGACATAAAACCAGTAGGCAGCTTGTAAACCTGCACCCACACACTAAGCCTAATCCAACGAAACTTCTTCAGGTTGCTCATTGTTACGAATCATATTGACAATTAATAACTGATTATCGAACGTCCATGGTCTGTTATCTATTACTCTTTGGAGATCTAGCTCATGGAAAAACTGAAAGATGAATAAATTAGGATTAAGATCTTTGATGAACACACCCACCCCAGGTCGCCATAAAGCCACCAAAGTTTGCTTCATAGCATGGATATTTATTGATTTTTTTGTCAAGAATTTTCCAACCAAACTCCATCATAAATCTATAATAGACGAGTCTCCTTCATCATCTTCGATAATGATCCCCTCACCATCTTCATTAACAGATGGCCGTGCCACTTGTCCTTCAACGTCACTAATATTCTCACGTTGAATCATAGTGAAAGAGAAAAGGAAAACAACACCAAAAATAACCTTGCTACATAGCAAGAAAAAACTCTTGTCATATAGACAGACTTACAGGTATTCCAAATTTTTTTTTATTAAACAGAAATAATCTCCCATTCTGAGTCTTCTTAATTAGTCTCCTTCTATTTTATTTTTCTTTTTTTTAATCAATTTTTATGTATTGTAATTAAACTTTCACATGTTAAGAAATTGTAACTTTTCACATCATTCATAAATTGAAAATTTTAGTTTTTATTCTTTTCATTCTTCAATCCATTATTCCATATTATTGGACTGCGCATATATCCTATTAATTTTTTTTACTATTATGTTCATTACTGTGATTATAACTATAATATATATTATTGGTTGTTACATTTTGATGAGATGTATCTAATTAGATAATATCTTTATATAATGTTAGCCATCTTTAATTTAAGCGATGGCAAAGAAAAAAATCATTAAGTTTTCTTACTAATGCTAGCCATCGGGTAAACAGTATACCAACATCTAGAATTAAATTTTTCTTTTGTTTTTTGGTATACCGTCTAATTAAAGAACCCGAGCCTCTTGGTTGTTGCGTCCCTTTATACTTTTTGGCCCCATTTAGCTATTTTTTAAAATATTAGGCAGTTAGAATACTATTGTATCAATGTGATTCCTAAACAATTTTGGATGGCTCTATAAGCCATAAAAGTTGGATGAAGCTTTAAGTAAGCAGGATCTACACAAAAAAAAAAAGATGAAAGCTTTTCAATTGATTTTAATTTAATAAAGATTATTGAAATTATTTTTGCAAATAATTTTGCAACAACATCAAGAAAATTATTATATATATTGACTGACATTCAATGGAAGAGTCTGTAGAAGGAAATGCTCACTTTACCATAATGAAAAAAATTGTAATTAGTCTGCCAAAGTAACTTGGTTTTCTAACACCATTAGCTATGCAAAAGAAAAGAATGTACTAATCATTTAGGTTGTTAATGACAAGGATTGTTTATTTTATATAATTTATGGTTCAGTGGAATATAAAAAAATAATAAAATTCAAATTTCAAAAAGAAAATATTGTTCTGAAATTTTATATACCGGATGGTATGGTATACCAAATTTTAGAATATAAATATGTTCTGAAATTTAGTATACCGTCCATATACCAGTCAGTATACCAAATTCTAAAATATTAATTATGTTATGGAATTTGGTATAGTGGCTGGTATACCAAGTATACCATCCTGTATACCAAATTTTAGATTGCAAACATGTTCTGAAATTTGGTATATTGGACTGTAGCTGGTATACCAAATTTCATAATGCAAATTATGTTTTATTTTTTATACCAGATTTTTGTATTGAAATATAAGAGTCATGTATTTAATTAAATGTATTGTTTCTAACCCTTCTCAATCGGTGTAATACATAAAGCGTACGCTGTGATATCAGACTAAAAAGGAAAGTATTCATATTGTTTTGAAAGAAAAGAAGTATGAAATTTAAAATCTCATGCCATTTTTCATTTAATGTTAAGTACTGCTTACTGCTTTTATCACCATAAATTTACTTTTTGTCATTTAGATGCTAAATTTCAAATCATTGCTCTTTCATTCTCTCTTTCAAGAATAACATTGAAATATTTTTCAAAAAGAACAAAAAAAAAAGGCTTTTGTAGCCTCTAGTATTAGACTCAAAATTTATTTAACAAAATTAGGAAAAAAATCACTTGCTCATTGAATTTTCTTTCAAGCTATATTAACTGCTAATGATGTAATCAGATGAGCAAAAATATAAAATTACCCTCGAAAAGATTCAAATTTCAATAAGAGAAAGCCAATCCACTTGTTAATTGAGCTAATTTCTGAAATTAATAATAAAAAATGAATAAAATTACAAAAAAGGGACTCAAAATTAAAATATATTCAACTTCTCTTGAAAGATTTAAAAACTACTGGTTCTACTTTGATCTAAAATACTGAGCAAAAGATCAAGATTTGATTGATGTATTAGAAATAAATACAGAGGGGAGTAATGTACAGAGAAAGAGCTACCCCCTAAGGAACTTAGAAACTAGAAATCATTGATTATAAACCGAATATGTCGTAGGCAGCATTAAACTGCCTCGTATTCAAATCACTCCAATCCATAGCTAGACCAAATCGATCAAGCAATTGAGTTGGGCTAGGTTTATCACTCTTCGCTATCCACTTTGAGGTCATATCAATGTCATCAAACTGGATGGGGTCATTTTCTAAAGGTTTTGTTTTCGTTTGTCTCATCAACTTAAGGTTATAATTTATGTACACAAGGTCGTTCAATGTTTCTTTATCAATCTTATTTCTCTTTTCAGAGTGAATTTGCTGAAATGTGTTCCAATGTCGCTCAAAAGTAAATGTGCTGCAAATTTGACTCAGGATTATAATGGCAACTCTTTGCAACACTGGTGCAGAGTCCCCAAATTTCTTTTTTCAGTAATAATAATAATAATTAAAAAAACTGAATAATTTGAGTTAAATTAAAAAAGCGTTTACGAATTCAAAAGAAGAAGGAAAAACAGAAAAAGAAGAATAAGAATAAGAAGAAGAAGAAGAAGAAGAAAGAAGAGGCGTGACAAAAAGGAGAGTTTGAGTTAAATTAAAAAAAAAGATATTTTTAAAAATGAAAATTTTAAAAAAAAATTAAAAGGAAAAAAAAAAGAGAGGGTATTTTTAAATGTAACCCTTTTTTTATATAGTTTTGTGAAACTTTCTATTTTTAAAATATTAGAATGGATTGTATGGATTGTAATAATCCACTATAATTGTGAGAAAAATGAGTTAAATGGGTTAGGTTAGATGGGTTAAATAGGTTACACTAAATTTAAACACCCTGCATCAAGAAGAGTAAACAACTAAAGCTTCCTATATAATAAGAAATTATTTACTTGTACTCGAGTCAAAACAAAATTTGTGCAAAAAGAAATAACAACTTAATTAGGAGAATATCTTATATAATAAGAATCTTATTGAATTCAAAGTCACAAACCCAATAGAATTAATTAATAATGATAACGTTGATTTGTTTTAATTATGTTAATGCTTGTATAAAAAAATTGCTTCTATGAAGCTGTAATCAAAATCTTTAATATTTTCCGTTATTATTTATGTTTAATAACAAAGTAACATCATAATAGAGCTGCAAGTAAAAATATTCTATTTGTAATTTTTTGCAGCATTCATCCTTAATACAGTGGAGACTGATGATGCTGGATTAATGGCCTTTCTTCTTATCTTCAATATATTCTGAGCAGTGCTAGCACAATACCCTGCTGTTGCTAGCACATCTTCTGTTGCTTCTCCCGCACTTTCACCGAACCTTCGTGCAGCCACCCAAAATTAAATACAAATTTTAATTAATTAATTTGTAATAAAAAAACATTAACAGCATTAAGAAACTACATAAAATTGTAGTAATTCAATTATCTAGCTCACTAGGTTTACGGGTCATACTTATCGGTGACAATTCTAGTCATGGCATTAGAAGTTGCAGACAGAGCTTGTTTTCCAGCAACTTCAGCTGCATCCATAATGGCATCTGTACGTAGTTTTTTTCAACATTCCGAAATTGGTCATCGCATCCTTTTTCTTGCTTATAATGTGAAAAAAGATGATCATAAATTTAGAAGGGAATAATTGAGTTCATGTATAAGGAGTTTCTTCTAGTTATACATGAGGTCCTACTCAAACTCAAACTCTGAGATCTCGCAATTCTGGAATAAGACCAGTAATGCTAAGCTAAAAACTTGATACTTATTAAGTGTTCTAATTACTTACTTAGAGCATCAAGCGAAGCCAAAAGGATCTGTCCTGTTGGGGTGGCCAGGAAAGCCTTTCCTGCTTGGGAATTTACAAGGGGAGACATCACCAATCCTGCGACACCACCAACTCCATCAAGCACAGCTTTGCTCAGACTATCCATCATCTTTGATACATTTCTTGCACTAATTAACACCACCAATACCAGCATTCATACAATAACTTTAATCGAATCTGACATATAATTTAATTAAATCTAAATTAACCATATATTATACAGATACCGTGCTAAGCTTTCTTTCCAACCAATAGCCTCAGCATCTTTCTTGCTGTTAGTTCTACTAGTATCAACTTGAGTTTTCTCCTCTCTAGTGTTATTTAAAACTACTTCTCCTGCTTTATGTACCTGCTTTTTCATCCATTTGAATTAGATAAATTGTATACGGTTCAAAATATTGCATATATCTAATTGGAAGTTTTGTACCTGATTGCTGTAAGCATTGCTGCATATGAAGATTCCTCTGATAATCTGATCAGTTCCCTCGGCGATAGCCTTGGCCAGAGCATTATTATAATCATAAATCCCAGAAGCAAATTGCTTCCACTCAATCTGTTTACTCTTTTTAGTTGATGCAGAACTGGAAAAGCATGAATTTTTCTTTAGAAATGTATCAGAGAGTGCAAATTGCTGCTGTATTGTTTCGAGAAGGTCACCTCGTAGTTAAGAGGGTCACTATCTTTTATGAGTAAAGAGAACAAATAGTGAAGATCATCAAGCTTCAAAACTGGCTCATCTCTTGTCAATGGCCACTGAAGGTCACCACCTACTTTCATTATGGTAGCAACAGGAATAGGACTACACTTATCCAGGATTTGGACAAGCTTGAATTCGCCTTTTCCAAGTTCTACTGTCCCTCCTTCGTCCATTAGATGAACTGTGCATCCTGGAATCTGTAACAGAGTTTCTTGCTTTATGTTTTTGATCTCTGGGTTCTTTTGTTTTGATGAACTGTTTACTGACTTACTGTTCTTGAAATACCGCATTTCTGCTACTCTCTGATTTCTCTCTTGAAGAGAAATTTTATTTATATATATGTAGTTACTTAGTAAATATATATATATAAAATGCAATGAAACTTGAGAACAGTCAGACTATAAATATCAGAAGCATAAAGATTAGGGATATGAGTTCATAAAGTGTGGATAAATGCTAATAAGATTAAAACAAAAAGGCATTCACTCGATTCTTTGCGGCATTTGTCAGCATTTCAGCAAAGATGCTGCACTAATGGCCGAATATATTTTACAGATACCGTGTTAAGCTTTCTTTCCGACCAATAGCCTCAGCATCTTTCTTGCTGTTAGTTCTACTAGTAGCAACTTGATTTTTCTCCTCTCTAGTGCTATTTAAAACAACCTCCCCTGCTTTATTTACCTGCTTTTTCATCCATTTGAATTAGATAAATTGTATACAGTTCAAAATATTGCGTATATCTAATTGGAAGTTTTGTACCTGATTGCTGTAAGCGTTGCTGCATATGAAGATTCCTCCGATAATCTGACCAGTTCCCTCGGCGATAGCCTTGGCCAGAGCATTATTATAATCATCAATCCCAGAAGCAAATTGATTCCACTCAATCTGTTTACCCTTCTTAGTTGATGCAGAGCTGGAAAAGCATGAATTTTTCTTTAGAAATGTATCCAGAGAGTGCAAATTGCTGCTGTATTGTTTCGAGAAGGTCACCCCGTAGTTAAGAGGGTCACTATCTTTTATGAGTAAAGAGAACAAATAGTGAAGATCATCAAGCTTCAAAACTGGCTCATCTCTTGTCAATGGCCACTGAAGATCATAACCTACTTTTATTATGGTAGCAAATGGAATAGGAATACTCTTATCCAGGATTTGGACAAGCTTGAATTCGCCTTTTCCAAGTTCTACTGTCTCTCCTTTGTCCATTAGATGAACTGTGCATCCTGGAATCTGTAACAGAGTTTCTTGCTTTATGTTTTTGATTTCTGGGTTCTTTTGTTTTGATGAACTGTTTACTGACTTGCTCTTCTTGAAATACGCCATTCTGCTACTCTTTGCTTTCTCTCCTGAAGAGAAATTTTATTTATATATATGTAGTTACGTAGATAGTAAGTAAATATACATACATGCATATATATATATATATAGAAAATAAAGCTAAAATTGATTCCACGACTTTATAATATTCCGGAGGGATAATGTTAGGCACAATTATTATAGGTACTTTCCCCCTCGTAGGCGACTGTAACCAAAAGGTTTTTTTTGGGATGTTAATTAAATGGGATATTGGACGATAAATAATTATTAGAAAAATCAATGTAATGAAACTTGAGAACAATCAGACTATAGATATCAGAAGCATAAGGATTAGGGATAAGTATGGACTTATTGTGAGTTCATAAAGTGTGGATAAATGCTAATAAGAGTAAAACAAAAAGGCATTCACTCGATTCTTTGCGGCATTTGTCAGCATTTCAACAAAGATGCTGCACTAATGGCCGAATATATTTATTCCAAGGAGCACTACCTCAATGCCTTTGCATAATCCAATCCGCCAATTTTATGCCACAACATTGCTCCAGTCCATTCAACAAGCATTGGATTAGCCTAACTCACGAGTAATAGGATTGGCCATTGAATCGGCTACTTATCCGTCTCCCGTGAACTCAGTCCGTCCGTCTACTAAATTTTTCAAGGACAAGCCTGAATTTATAGGGCAGGCTTAATCGTTTCCTACCATGCTGCTGCCCCCACCGCCCACCCCCTCGCCACACACACACACTCGAATATTTTAAATTTTATAAATTTTAATCAACATTAAATCACTTTTGTATGGTCTACTTTTATAACCGTTGTCAACAATAAATTAGATTTAAAAAACAATACACGTTATATTTTTTAGGCTTTAATTATCTGTTTTCATAATTTATAATTATTTTTTTTATTTATTATTTATAGGGAGTTTTACAAAACTATCCAAAAAAAATATGTTAAATTTAAATATACCTCCTTTTTTTTCCTTTCAAAAATACTTTTTTTTTTAATTTTCATTTTTAAAAATATCACTTTTTAATTTAACTTAAATTTCTCCTTCTTTTCGCCCCTTCTTATCGTCCCCCTCCTCCTTTTCTTGTTCTTCTTCTACTTCTTTGGTATCAACACCTCAATATTAACATTTTTTACAATTTTTTTATCTCTTTGGCAGAGCAAACATAACGATGGCGAGAAGCAATCTTGGCCGACTTTTCTCAGCTTCAATGTTTAATTCCTCCTCCCTGAAATTCTCATATCCTACGCCGGATTCGAGCCAATGGCTAATTTCGCCTGCATTTCGATGAGTCGGTTGATAAGCTCGATCCAATCAGAGCAGTTGCAATCTTCAGAAACCGACAAAAAGGGAGAAGATTACACAGATACAATCAAACAGAATCTTGAAATCGAAAAAGAAAAGAGTCGAGAAGATGAAGATGAAGATGACGAAGGAGTTCATATGAATAAAGAGACCGGCGAAATTGGAGGTCCCAAAGGACCCGAGCCTACTCGTTACGGCGATTGGGAACGAAACAGCCGTTGCTCGAATTTTTGAGACACCGCTTTCTTGTTTCCTTTGTGATGGTTTTAGATCTCATTTCATGACCTCTTGTGTGCATCTTTAGTTTTGAAATAATGAAACTAGAGTTAAAATTCAAGAATATGAAAGTTATATTTTCTTTCCTTTTACCGAGCTAGAGATTGGCTGAAAGAGGAGTAGCACAGTTCAAATCTGGACACATGTTATTTATTTTCTTGAAACAAAATTAGGTATATATAGCTACAAATTCAATCAGATGGTAAATGCATACATCTTTATATTTTACGTGTAAGGTGATAGCTAGGCTTTTGACTTCACGATTGATATATAAAGGTAACCAAATAAAGTGATAAAACCATCAATTCATTCATGTGTCTTACAAGGATATAAACAATTATTTCAAGAGAAATTGGAAATATTTGTCAAGGCTGAAAATCAAGCTTAGTTACTTTATAATTTATTTAACTACATAAATTTTAACAAATAGGTTACGTACTTATCAATTTCTTTAACAATAAATATAATTTTATATTATTTTTAAAAAATTAAAAAATAAATACTTAATTACGTTGATATGATAGACAAATATTCAAAAAACTACCAAAACTACAAATTTTAAATCTCTTTAGCTGTTCTTCATTCAATTTTTGCTTAATAGAATCAACAACATCTATCTTCATGGGGACATTAATCTTTTGGTAAAAATACTCATGTTGGTGAACAATATAATCCCAAACCTGAAAAAATCCAATGAAAAAAAAACATAATTCATTATGTAAGTTAGTATACTGCATGGTATACTATAACATACCATGTATACCAAACATTATACCATTGGTATACCATGTATATCGGATGGTATACCATTGGTATACCGGATGTACCATGTGGTATATCATGTATAACAGGTGGTATACCATGATATATCAGGTATACCATATGGTATACCATTGGTATACCGGATGCACCATGTGGTATACCAATGTTATACTGTGGTATACCATTGGTATACTTGATGTACCAGATGATATACCATTGATATACCGGATGTACCATGGTATATCGTGGTATACCATGACATACCATGTATACCAAACGTTATACCATTGGTATACCATGTATACCGGATGGTATACCATTGGTATACCGGATGTATCATGTGGTATATCATGTATAACAAGTGGTATACCATGATATACAAGGTATACCATATACCTATGGTATACTGTGGTATACCATTGGTATACTTAATGTACCAGGTGATATACCATTGGTATACCGGATGTACCATTGTATACCGTGGTATACCATTGGTATACTGGATCTACCAGGCGGTATACCATTGGTAAAGTGAGTATTTTCTTCTACAGAATATTAACTATTCCCTTAACACAAGCTTGCACCTATTTTCTAATTGGTATAGAATATTACCACCAATGGGAGCACAAGATCGTATCAAAACAGCAGCCCCAACTCCTTCCTTATCTGCAACAACATTTAGCATTGAATGGAGACCATAGCAAAGATAAACATACGCATGCCCTCCAGGTCCAAACTATATCGAGGTGAAATAAAAATCAAAATGGCATCTTACAACTGGACAAAACAAATGAACTTCGCATTTTCAAATGAATTTCGCATTTTCAATTGTTAAATGATCCGTTTTATCATTATCCTGTAACAACCTAAACAAAACAAGAAGGACAAAAAGAATGGTGTTTTTTATTTTTTTTTTAATTTTTTTCCTTTCCAAATTCCAGCTTCACTGATAGTCCTCAGGCATCTGCTTCTTATTGCGGCTTTTTCCATCGCTGCTTGTGTCATAGTCAAGAAACTGGTAGAGAAGCTTCCGAAGAGCAGCCTAACATGCGAAGTAGCCTCAATTAAAAAGAAGCAAAGCAGCTGAAATAAGTGAAAACTTCAAAGTTATAACTTTAAAGACTTGATATAAGTTCTCCAACTAAACTATACCACAGTTGATGATTGGAGATCTCCTCACAGGTAGTCTAAAAGAAATTGTATGTAATAACCTTTCATGTATCCCTTCTTAATGCAAGACCTTTAATATACAGAGTAATATACAACAATCATCAGAAGGTGGATTAATTTCAAATCAATGACTAAATCTCCTACACTAGCACAAGAGTAACAAAAGCTAATTTCAATAGAGGAATTTTTCTTCCTTATATTTCATTTTCTCAACAATCAAATAGCAAACAGATAGTTGACATTAATTTTCATACTATGTGAAAAAATTACAGGTGCATCCAAAGAAGAATCTAATTTTCAACCTCAATAATAAATCCTTATGGGTTTTAAGGCTTTTTCCAAAAAAAAAACTTGCAAGTTTTATCATAAAATAGAATAATACGGAGAGTATTTTTGAGGAAGATTAAAGGAAAAACAAACTCACTTCCAGTGTCTCAAAAACAGTGCGAAGGTCAACCCAAGAATTCCATCAATGCTCAACTGATACTTCATCATATTTCCACCAGGATCTTACTCAAACTGTACTGCATTTTCCATGAACCTCACTAGCACCTCTTGAATCTACAAACCCAAATCAAATTCAACTAAAAAAACAACAAACTCAATAAAAGTCACAAACACACCAATGGCATTCAACAAACTAATAAATATTGAAATACTCAATTTGGTTGCTGAAGAAATAGTACAGTGACTTTGTTCATCAAATAAACCACAATGCCACTTAAAATTACAGCATAACTTAAGAAAAAAAAATCTACAAACTGTTTTCCCATGCAAACATAATATAATTGGTCATAGATATCTAAAATATCACAAGAAAAAGAAAAAGTGGGATAATAAATTTTGTGTACAAATCTAGATCTATCTCACTAACAATTAAACTAAGATTATCCATAATAGAGTCAGCTAAATTAAGATACAATGTACACTTGCATATACGAACAAAAAGCATTCAACTAAAAAAGTAAAATTTTTCTTTGATTTAGATAAAATTCCAGAAGAAGCACATAAAGCAGCAGTTTTTGCCATCCATAAAAAGTATAATAAAGAGATCAGACCTAGCTAAAAAAAAGCCCTAAGAGGAAAATTCAGAAAAGATCCAGAATCGAAAGAAATAGATCCCAGAAATAAAGGTAAAAATCAAGAAGAGATAGGAATGATCTAACCTCTGCAGAACTGCACGTCTCTCGCAGAGAACAACCTTGTCGAGACCATTGATACCTTTACAAACCTCCATTGGAACTCTATCGCCGCCAGTCGCCATTAAGTATCTCACTCACTCTTCACTAGTAAGAAATTGACGAGAAACAATGAATTAACAGAACTGAGAAGTGACAAGAAGCGGCGAGAAGATGGTGAATGAAACAACAGTCGAAACCGAGTGAATCGAGAAAGAAAACAAAATGAACAGAAACGGTATTTTTAAAAACGAAAAAATTAAAAAAGGTATTTTTAAATATTTTTAAAGAATGAATGTATTTTTAAAAATTGCGTTAAAAAATACAGTAATCTGTGTAATTTCCTCTTAATTATATAGGACACTCTATCAGTTTATTGCCTGGTTTGACCCAGAGCAAGAATAAGTGGGCTTGCACGAGGAAAGTTTTTTTTTAGATTTGCACAAAAATGCCTTAAAATAATGAAAGTCTTCTTAAATTTACTATCCAATCTTTCTTATTTTAAATATATATTTTTTAAATTTTCATTCTTAAAAATACTTTTTTTAATAATACTCTTACTGCTGTTCGATAACAAAAATATTGTTTCGTCTATATCTAGAGATTTCGATGTTCACCCTTTCTACAATATTATCATTCTTCGTATTCGAGAGTCATTACAAGAAAATTCTCAAATACCGACGAAAAATTACCGACGGAAAATTTTCCGTAGGCAATTCCCGAAGGAAAAATGTTTTCCATAGGAAAAAATGTCTGAAAAATATATTTTGCGATGGATAATAAATCCGTCGTAAATAATGGAGGGAAATTTGCCGCCCAAATTTACCGAAGGAAATTAGCGACAGATTCGTAAAAATCCGTCGTAAATTTGGCGCCAATATTTCGCGGCTAAATTGCACACGAAATTTACCGACGGAATCCTCATTCCGTAGGAAAATTACCGTAGGTAAATTACTCTCCGTAGGTAAATTACCTACGGAATATTTTTTCGTCGGTAATTTACCTAAAGAAACATTATTCCGTAGGGAATTATTTTTCCATAGGTAAATTACTGACGGAATTAATTCCGTCGGTAATTTTCCTACGGAAATTTCATTCCTTAGGAAAATTGAAAACCCATTTTTATTCTTTGTCTTTAATTTAAAACCATGAAACTATAAATTTTAGTTTAAGTCAATAAATTAAATTATAAGTTAATCTAAACTAAATTCATGTAAATTTTTATTTAGTAGTTATATTAATAATAAATTTTTATCTAAATAATTTAACATATAAATATGTAATTATTATTATTATTATTAATTAAAGTGACTAATTAATTATGTTAACATATTAATTTAAAAATATGTTAATTAGAATTAATATTTATTAAAAAATATATTAATTATATAGATGAATACATGGAAAGGAAAGGATTGCAAAACCCATTAAGCAGACAAGGGGCAATCATAAATGTCCTTGGCGATTATTATTAATAGAAACGGCATGGCCCACTGTTTTCTCTTAAACAAAATCAAATTGACATATATATTTTATAATTAGCAAAAGAGTTCAATTGGAATATTAGTTAAAATCTTAACCGTTTAAATTGCACTACATGTGATTCTCTAATTTAATTATAAATATAAATATAAACATTAATTTTAATTTTTCATAATTTTAATCGAATACTGATTATTAAACCAACTTCTAATATTTCAAATATTCAATTTTAACTAGCTTTATATATATGTGAGAATCATGCAAAATTACAAAGGAAGTTAATTAATATTTAATTTATTTGACTAATTGCACATTTCTAATCTATAAACTCAATCTAATGATAAAACTCTTCTACCATTATTTTTGAATCATTTTTTTTCTAATAATCCTTGCTAACTCAAGTATTAATTACTATTTGATATATTAACTCAAGTATTAATTACTATTTGATACGTGTAACTGATTTTGAAAAAGACCTTGAACATGAATTCGGATAATTAAATCTCCAAACTTAATTATAAAAGTGAGAATGAAATAGGCCTAGTTATCAATAAATAATGAAGCTAATCAAAATTCAACGCTATACGAATCCTTAAAGTCAAATCAATTTTAAATAAGAGAAATAAGTTGTGGTGTAGATATGTTGTAATTAACGACCACTTTTTGCTCAGCAAATTAAAATCTCCTAAATTCACTTAATATCGAACGGTTCTTTTAGTTTAACAAGAAATTAAGCAAAAATATACTATTTTGAACTAAACACTATATATATATATATATATATATAGAAAGAATTACTTGTTCATCAATCAAACTAATATACTTGTACAATCAAAAGACTTCATGAATTATTAAATTAAAATTTAGATTAAATCATTAAATTTTGAATATTGCTCGATTATTAAGAAAAATAAGTAAAAAAAATTACTTAAAGTAGAAAAAGATTTTATTAATTTCAATAATAAATTGAAGCTAATTGTACTGAAATAAAAATAATTTTGAACCAAAAATATATTTAATAAGTAAATATATCCCAAAACCTTAAGAGTAAATTTGGTACAAAACATAGTTTAAAAGCAAATATGCATAATTTCCAAATATTATTTGCCCTTGTCCCAAACCAAAATGAAAAAAATTATAATGAAAACCGATTTTAATTTCGCGGACCTATAAAAGGAAATCGTAGGCGGACTTGAACATGAAAATAAAAAATTAGAAAAACGAAAGGTGAGGTAGTTCTCCCACCGGCGCTATCTTTTCCTAGGGCAAAATGATGTTTTTTGATCGGTCCTTAATCCAGCCTATGCCAATAGCCGATGGTTACATTAAATGCCACCGCGAAGGCCTGCTGGAGTCGTCCATCGCTTCTGAAGATTCGCTGTCAAGAACCGCCGAAGTCTCCGGCGATTTTCTCGAGTCAAATATAGCTTAATCGCGTCACTTCACGCCAACGACGCTATAGCCACCATCTGCGGTAGAGACGCTGCTATCTCCTAGAATCAGCGGTGGATCTCGAGTTTCTTGGTAACTTTTCTCTGTTTTTAAATCTCTCTCCGTTGTGTGTTGTTCTTTTGTTTTTTTTCCTACCAAAATATCATACCCATTTCAATGCCTCGCCTGAACAGAGCAAGGAGGTCAGGTAGAAATATCCACCCCCAGCCTCTAACTTTATCATCCGGTTCTTCTCTTCGTTTCTTCAAAGTAATGGTTAGTGAAGATCTGTCAGCCAAAAAATGGGTAACCTTTCAAGCTTTTTTTTCCGGTTTTTTGTGTAGAAATCATGGAAAGTAAAGATTGTGGCTTTTCGTGATTCTTGGCTTTCATTTCTTAAGAAGTTTTTGGTTAGATATATAAAAATTAGAACTTGGTGTGAGTAAACAAGAGAAGTAGGTAGTCAAGTTTTCACCTTTTTAGTAGACAAGAAAAACAACATCAAGTAAGAATCCTTTTTAAGGAAATACACAGCAAATATGGTGTTTTGGCAGTACACTAAATAAATTATAAATCGGTAGAAACCTATATATTTAGAGCTTAACTTTCTTTCCTTTTTTTCTTAGCTTTCTTTCTGAGATGGGGAGATAAATTACCAATACAATGATGGAAGTGGAAACCTGAGGCATGTCTGGGGGTCTACATGGTCCTGGGTGCTTATCCACGTGGTGAAATGCATGAGTTTGTGCTTATCCACTTGTTTAAATGCTTTTGACTAACTACATCCATCTGTTTACTTTCCAGTTCTTTACTGGCTTTAATGATAATTGCCCAAAACCCATAAATTAAGTATTTAATTCCAATTTAACATGTAAATAATAATTTTCTTAATTTTAGATCAATTGACATGTGTTAGGATTTTTTATGAACTCCACCATGACACCTGACTATGCTTATGGTAGCTTCTTTCTCACTCTTCTTACTTTCACTAATTATATATGGGTATCTAAACATTTGACTCGGTGTTTTCTTGCAGCATGGTTTTGATAAAGAAGAAAATATTCTATGAGCACTTATATATATGTATGTTTCCTATTCCATTTATTTATTTATTTATATATATTTATGCAATGTATCTTCCTCTGTCTTTAAGCTATTTGCTTGTTGGGATTTTAGCAATTTCTTAATTTTGTTATTATCATTGTCAGCTGGATTATTTTCTTCTCTATATAGCTTTCTTGACATTAAATCACAGCATCAATTAATTTATCGTCGTTCTTTTTAGAATGAATAAATTGTTGTAGCCTTTTTCTTCCTATTGAATTTTTGGAGTTATAATTTTTTATGCCATTTCTTTTATGTTGAATTAAGTAAACTTTTCTCCAATTGCTAAATTTGTACTGTAATATTAATTTGATTTTGGGGTGGGAGTGAAGGCCAGGAAGACTTATTTCTCATGAGGTTTATGAGGAGGATAAATATAGTAAATTTAAATGTGTGCACCTCTTGTAGTTTATACTAGATGCTGTGACAGCTTAACTATCTAACCTAAAGCATGCCTAGTTGCTAATCTTATCTAGTTGGAGTTTGGCATATATACCCCTTTAATCAAATGTTACGGATCTATTCAAAATTATTTGGTCAACCGTAAATTTTGAATAGCAGATGTATTATACCAAATTAAATGCAAACATAATTTTTGTTTTTTCTCGTTTTTAAATCTCTCTGTAAGAATATATATAACATTCTTTAATTAAGTTGGATGTAGAAAACTCCCTTGCTTTTCTTTCATTGCTTGAAAGCTTCAGCTGATGTCTCTTTATTAGAAAAAAAAACAGATGACTGGAAAAAAAATCAATTTACCTGTCTCAAATTGAAGTACTATTGAAACTTGTTAATGGATTATGTTTTAGTTTCTGTTATGGTTCATGGATTTTTTTATTTTGCTCTTAATGTTTTATGAATTCTGTGAAAGAAATTAAATTTACTTTATTTGGCTGGAATTATATGTTTGTTAACCATAGGTTTATTTGGTTTTGCTTAATTTCTTTATAAATTCCGATTATCTGCCAATTAGAATATTTTCTTAAAAATATATAATATTTTTAGTGACGGAATAGTAACGGTTAATTCTGTCGTAACTTTTTTTAGCAATAGGCAAATTTACCAACGAAAATATACTTACCGTCGTTAAATTTGCCTACGGAATTTATAATTCCGTCGGACATTTGCCTACGGAATAATTATTTCCGTCAGTACAATTTCCGATGGACAATATAATTCCGTCGGAAAAAAGTGCCTACAACCGGATCTCCTTCGCCATTTTTCGTCGCTAAATTCCGTCGGCAATTTTATTCTCCTACGGAAATTCACTCAATTCCGTCGGTAAAGTGAATTTTTCTTGTAGTGAGTTATTGTATCGTAATTGACACGTGATTATTCAGCATAATTTTACAAAAACCAATACTACAGCCAAATTTCTTGTCAATTGAACTTTCAATCAAAAGGTTTTTTGGGATGTTAATTAAATGGGATATTGGATGATAAATAATTATTAGAAAAATCAATGTAATGAAACTTGAGAACAATCAGACTATAGATATCAGAAGCATAAGGATTAGGGATAAGTATGGACTTATTGTGAGTTCATAAAGTGTGGATAAATGCTAATAAGAGTAAAACAAAAAGGCATTCACTCGATTCTTTGCGGCATTTGTCAGCATTTCAACAAAGATGCTGCACTAATGGCCGAATATATTTATTCCAAGGAGCACTACCTCAATGCCTTTGCATAATCCAATCCGCCAATTTTATGCCACAACATTGCTCCAGTCCATTCAACAAGCATTGGATTAGCCTAACTCACGAGTAATAGGATTGGCCATTAAATCGGCCGGTTTGACCTCGAGCAAGAACTAGTGGGCTTGTACGAGGAATTCTTTTTTCTTTTTTTTTTTTTGAGATTTGCACAAAAATGCCTTAAAAGAATGGAAGTCTTTTTAAATTTATTATCCAATCTTTCTGATTTTAAAATATATTTTTAATTTTTCATTCTTAAAAGTACTATTTTTTAATAATACTCCAATCGTTTAAGCATATCCTCTTTCACGTTTTTTTTCAAATTCACTAAAAAAAAAATGATTGTTCTTCTTTTTTCTTCTTCACGTTTCTTTCTTTTTTTTTTAAAGTGTGATTTTGTAGGAAACTTAATTGATAAAATTAAAATCATGTTAGTGATAATATACATAGTTATACTGAAATCAAGGTGGGAATTTCAACAAATTATTATGATATACCAAATAGTGTATTTTGAGATATATAGGTATACTAAAGTGAATGGTAAAAATTGGTATACTTCATTGAATTGTAAGGTAAAAATTTCAATATTTAGTTCGGTATATTTTACTATATATAAGTATATTGAATTGAATAATACAAAATTTAACATCGAAATTTAGAATGTCGGTTAGTATATATTGGTAGATTGAATCGTGTACTGAAGTTAAAGAATCAATTTAAACTATACAGTTTAGTATACCGATATATATATTTAAAAATGTACAAATTCAACATACCAAATCCGAAGAGAAGAAGAAAAAAAAGATGTGTAAATCCAACATCAAATCAAAACCAACTAGTGAAAAAATCCCTATTAAAACAAACACCTAATTAAAAGAAAATGAGAAGAAAAAGAAAAAATCACTCATCAACTTCTCCAAATTAATCAATTTTATCTATAAATTAAAATTTTATTAAATTAATAACCAATTAACTGTTAGATGTAATTGGTTTTTTTTTTTGAGACAAATAATGATCTTTATTAGAAGAAAGATCAAATTCAAAAAGGGACTGCATCCAAAATTTAAAGGAATCAAAAGAACATGAACCTTTAGCTAATCTATGAGCCTCCATGTTATCAATCCTTTTAATTCAAACAACATCCACATCTAAATTGCGAGAAATGAGTTCTTTACAATTTAAAATAATTAAACCAAAGTCTGAATGATCAACTAGAGAATTATTAGAAGCAAGAGAAACTTCCTGTGCATCAGTATAAATTATCCCTTTAGTGAAGAGATTATCAGCCATCCAAGCTAAGACTGACCGAAGAGCCATTGCTTCTGCTACTCTGGCAGTGAAGATACCCGGTACATGACCTGATAAGGCAAAACGAAAGAGACCATCACCATCTCGACAAACAGCTCCATATCCACTTCTTCCTTGGGTTGAGAAAATGGCAGCATCAATATAACATCTCCATACCTCTCCAGCGTGACTTACAGAAGGAGATGAGTCAGGCACTCTATTTTCCAAGGGCACGAAAACATAATCAAACAAATTTTTAATCGCCTTCCAATCACCAAGAAAAGACAAAGCCATATTACCCACGATATAAGGAGCAACTAAAACATTTTCCCACATCAGTTTATTCCCTACATTTCATATTTGCCAAAAAACCATACAAACTTATTCAAACTTTTCCTTACCAGCAGCCTGTAGTAATGCAACAAAAACCGTATCAAGACACCTTTCGCCAATAGAACAATTTAGCCTAAAAGCATCCCAAACTTCCTTGGCATATTGACAACCAAAAAATACATGATAACATGATTCCTGTTGATGGCATAATAAACACATAGGGGTGACATCAATTCCACGTTAAATAAAACTAGACCAAATAGGCAAAATGTTCCGAATCACCCTCCACATGAAAATTCTGCACTTTAGGAAGAATGTGAAGTTTCCACAAAGACTTCCAAAAACTACTTGAATAAGACAAAGTATTATTATTCCACAACAAAAAAACTGCCAATTAGCGACGCCACAATTTCCGTCGCTAATTTTGCGATGGATTAGCGACTGTTTTACATTTTCGTCCCAAATATAAACTTATTTATTTAAAAAAAATTACATTTTAATAATAATAATAATAATAATAATAATAATAATAATAAAGTAATTGTTATAAGTATTAAATAGTCATATTATGAAAAATAATAAATATAAATATTTATATAATAATAATATAAAGTTTATTATTTCATTTAAAATGATTATGAAAAATTATTTAGTTGAATAAGATAATAGAGTTCAATCCAAAACTTAAACTCATACAAGTCAAAATGAATAAATTTTTTAATTTAATTTCTTCAATTTTATTTCTATTATTTTTCTAAATGAATAAATTTTTTAATATATATATACACACACACACACACTTTTCAATTTTATTTCTATTATTTTTCAAAATATTCAAAGCTCCATCTAAACTCATCCTTACCATTTAACTTCGCTACCGCGGTTACCTAATTGAGTGGTATGAAAAACTGAAAAATCATTTACCGTTAGATTGGCCTGAGTTTTGGTGAGTACATTCGAAACTCCTTGTTGTTAATTTTGGACGGTAAAAATTAGTTTTTAAGATCTGTAAGTTCAGTTTTTGTTGCAAAAAATAGGCTATTTTCTGGATTTTTTATATAATTACCAATTTTGTATGTGAAGACGAATAAAAAATTATTTGCCGTTAGATCGACCTAATTTTTGGTGAGTACGTTCGAAACTCCTTGTTGTTAATTTTGAATGGTGAAGATTAGTTTTTAAGGTCTATGAGTTTGGTTTTTGTTGCAAAAAAATAGTTATTTTCTGGATTTTTTACGTAATGACCAGTTTTGCATACGAAGACGATCGGAAAATCATTTGCCGTTAGATTGGCCTGATTTTTGGTGAGTACATTTGAAACTCCTTTTTGTTAATTTTGAACGGTGAAGATTAGTTTTTAAGGTCTTTAAGTTCAATTTTTATTGCAAAAAAGATGTTGTTTTTTGGATTTTTTACGTAATGACCAGTTTTGTATACCAAAATGATCGGAAAATTATTTGCCGTTAGATTGGCCTAATTTTTGGTGAGTACGTTCAAAAATCCTTGTTGTTAATTTTGAACGGTGAAGATTAGTTTTTAAGATCTGTAAGTTCAGTTTTTATTGCAAAAAAAGGCTATTTTCTGGATTTTTTACGTAATGACCAATTTTGTATGTGAAGACGATCGAAAAATTATTTGCCGTTAGATCGGCCTAATTTTTGTTGAGTACATTCAAAACTCCTTGTTATTAACTTTGAATGGTGAAGATTAGTTTTTAAAGTCTGTGAGTTTGGTTTTTATTGCAAAAAAAGAGGTTATTTCTGAATTTTTTACTTAATGACCAATTTTGTATGTGAAGACGATCGGAAAATCATTTGCCGTTAGATTGGCCTGATTTTTGGTGAGTACGTTCGAAACTCCTTGTTGTTAATTTTGGACGGTAAATATTAGTTTTTAAGTTCTGTAAGTTTAATTTTTGTTGCAAAAAAGAGGTTGTACTTGTATTCTTGAAAATCGATTTGAGGTTATATTTTAGTTATTAATTACAAGTCTACTACTGTATGTTTTTTGTTCCGTAAATGGTGCCAGTCTCATGTTTCTTCTAGGTAGTTTTTTCTTAGTTCGTATGGATTGCAGAATGAGATCGTTGTTTCAGCTGGGTCTTATGTCTTGGATTGGCTTATTGGATTTTTTGAATTTTTTACTTATTAATTGTTATTTTATCAGATATTTAAATATTTATTTAAGTAAAAATAGAATTTAATAAGAAAATATGATATATAGTTCAAGTTGCAGGGATATGGCAATGGGTAGACTTTTGATCTGCCCCCTACCCGTAGAGCTGGGCATTAATGAGAATGGAGGGGTTTGTAGTAATGGGTTTATTGGTGATGAAAGTGATAATGAGAATGGATTTAAAATGAATATGAAAAATAAAAGACATGTCAATTGAAAGCTCATCGCAGCTTAATGAAAAATTATTTAAATAAAAATTTTTTAATGTGTTATATTATATAAAATTGTTAAATATAATATAAAAATATCTAATATGCTATAATAAACATATAAATTTTGATATTTATTCTAAAATTCTAATTTTTTATACATTTTTAAGTGTTTTAGTCTTTTAGATTATTTAATTAGTGAAAAGACTATATACAAAGTCTATAAGATTGGATAAAATTAAATCTACAATTCATATGAAGTCCAAATCCATCCTTAAAAAAAATAATTTTTTATTAGTAATAAAATCAGACTTTACAATACAAAACTTAATAATAATAATAATAATAATAATAATAATAGGAAAGGAAAATAAATATCTACAATCTCTACACATTTCTAAAGAATGTTATGGCCACACATTTTAAACTTTAAAGGGGATAGAAGGGAAATTGAGTAAAAGAGTAATAATGAAAAAAAAAGAAGAATAGGGAGAAAGTGGATCGGGAATGAGAGGGAGAAGGGAGAGTTGATGTCGTCGTCCTGCCCACCGCCGTCATGGCGCCGATCACTGTCAGGGATCACAACCGTCGCCGGTACTCTCCTCCATTGCCAGTGCCGCCCCGTTTTTCCCATGGGGCATCCGAGTTCTCTTTCTCGATCCTTCCACAGCAACTGAAGTCCTCTCTTCTCTCTCCGGCGAGCCACAAGGGAGGATGACAACTCTGGTAGCACGGGTGAGTTCCCAGAGAAGAGTTTTTTATTCCGATGCCCTCCACTGCACCCAAATCGCCGGCAACAGATAGAGCAGCGGAAGGGAACGATCGGCGATTTAGGCGGTTTTCGACTAAACGGCGACTTGGACGGGCGCGTGGTCACCGGAAGCAAGGTCCGAAGGCCTGGATCTACAAAGCGACAGTGGCGGTGTGCCTCCGGCGAAACTCCGGCAAGCCTCCGGTCAGTCTCCGGCGAGCACACCAATGAACAAAAATGAAGAAAAACGCAGAAATATCATCTTATTCGGTATGTGATTACCAAATTGTTACTGTCCTGTTTGAGTATTTTGTGTAGCTGCTCTTCTCCTTCAGTTTGGCGATTTCTGTTGCTTCAGTCTCTTTTCTTTGCTCCTGGTGTTGTCTTGTTTTGGTTTTCTTGCTTGTGGGTTTAGGCTTGTTTTTTCCTTGGTGATGTGAACCTTGAGCTGGTTGTGTTGTTGCTTTGTAGGCAATTCATCAACGCTGCACTCAATGATGTTTCTCACTTCTGGTAAATGGCTTCCATGTTCATACACATATCTATCAAATTTCATATCATATATATAGTAATTTCAAGCATCTAAAATTGCAATACAACTCTTTGTATTTGTACTGCCATTACTGCAATTACTCAGATAAAAAAAAATCTTCCGGTTAATCAATGTGAATTTTGAAGATGGAACCTGTGAAGTGCTAAGTAATTGTACTTCATTTTCATTTTGTACTGCATTTACCACTTGCATTATCTGATCATGTTCTTTCAATATATATCTGTTTTTTCAATGTTGCAAAACATAAAACCTAGGCAATGGGCCATGTTTGGTGAACAAAAATAAATCTGTACTTTACGGTCAATGCTGTTGTGGGTCATTTTTCTTTTGAGGTTTCTACAATTGGGGCAGTGTCAAGATGTTGGTGACTATAATGACGTTGATAATCCTGCTATTCTACCTCTTGTCACACAGCTGGTTTATAGCAGGCTGTCAAACCTCATTGTTATACTTAGAAGAGAGATCAGTAACCGCTCCAATTTCTGCTTCAAAGACCCGTAGTTGACTTTTTCTGCCTTTTGTTTCTGTTTGGTTTCTGAGAAATTTAAGGAAGAAAAATGTCTGACTTTATGTTGTTTTGGACTGTGGGTTATTATAAATAAGCGTTCCAAATGTCGAATTATGCCTGATATAGAAGTACCTTTTGGTTTCTGATGATGGAAAATTTGAGCAGTCTCTCTCTATTATTGGTCTAAACTTGTTTCCTATAGGAAAAAATATCATCTTCTGATTTGCTGGGTTTTATTAATGTTGGTAGCATAGCTATTTGAATATCGTTTCCATTTGATGTTTGCTCTTTTTGACATACTAGCAGTTGTGTACAATGGATTGAGCTGAAAGGGGATTACTTTGTTTCAGGGAAGCTGATTGGAATCAAGCATTCAATTTTTCTTCCAATTTGGATTTCTTGTCATCTTGCATTCAAAAAACCAGAGGTATAGAAATCCTTCAGTCACAGATAGAACATTCATGGTTTTTGGGAAATGTGTTTGGAACTTACTTAGTTGTTATTTTCGCTGTCATTAAAATTGATATGATTAAGAATGCTTTCCTTGAGATGGTGATACTTTCTATTGCTAAATATTTATGGATGAGTTAAGTTTGAGATACAATTATTTTCTTTTGACTTGCACAGATCATTTCAGCCATTTCTGGAGGGATAACTGATTTATCTTTCCATGCTATTGGCTATGACTGGCAAATCATCAACTATTTTTTAACAGCATCTTATTCTGTAAGTACATATTTAAAGGTTTATTCGCTTTACCTTTTATAGCCCTCAATTTAGGCTCCTATTCACTTTGTTGGTCCTAATGTTTTCGTTTTCATTTTTTGTTACTTTGTATCTTTGTTAGTCATTCATGTTTAAGATTCCAAGTATTAGTAATTTTGGGGCCTTAGGCTTCTTTATGTTAACCCTGGCTTGGAGTTAAAGCAAGAAGTATATTGCTGCAGAAGGGGCACAATGGTATTCTGGAAATTAACTATTCTAAATCGGTTTGAATGGGAGCTTTGTTTGAGGTATTGGGCTTAAATAACTGATATTGTCAGGATTAACTAATTTACTTTACCTACTTGCTTATGTATCACGAATGACATAATTGTTTGTTTGTCTTTGGACTTGTCATTTGTAGTAACCTATAATTTGTGTAGTGATATCAATAAAATATAAACTTGATTTAAATCTTTAGGTGTTTCTCTTTGGTTGTTCTTTATTGTTTGATTTATTATTCCAAGGACAAAGGTCATATGGTAGATGAGAGTAACTAAAAGATTATCTAATTTCAGGAAGAAATATTTAGAATTGTAAAGCCACAGCACTTAATTAATTTCTTCCCATACATAGAGAACTTTTATTGCTCTTGTTATTTTCATCTATTGCTTCTTAATTAAAATAAACACATTTAATACCTGACTATTTAAAAACATTGCTTCACATATGTTTTTACAAGTCAGCTTGAGTTTAATTTGCTCATTCTCATTTTGGATTGCATTCCAGCTTCCTGATTTTCATGGGAGAGAGCTAGTCCTCAGTCTTAATGATGAAATCATTGTTTGGTATATATCTATGTTTTGTGTTTTTAATGTTTCAGTATTGGCGATGAAGGAATTTTATTTATGTTAGAATTCAGCACTTGTTAGATATTTTGATTGATTGAGAGAAACTAAGTGAGAATATAAGATTACTAGAAGTAGAAAGATTCGTTTGCCATTACATAACCAAATTAGGAAATAGAAATTTCCATAAAAGAGTCCCACATGTCTCTCCTTTTGCCTTAATTAAGTTTAATTTAACCACTTTCAAATTGTGTTTTGTGTTGATTTTTCTTCTTTGTTTTGCAGTGTGAATCGATGCAAGTGCAGCTTCGCTGAGATTGCAGTTAAAGCAGTCCTTGCTGTTGCAGAGATGCTGTCATGCTCCATTTTTGTTAGAAATTAGTTTAAAAAAATAGATGGCTTGATTTAACTGTACTTTGTTTTATATATTGTTTTTTTTTTGTTGACTATATTTGTAATGAATTCATTATAAATTATATATATATGAAAATATTATTATCATTTGTATCTATTATATATGAATTTTATAATATAAGATTATTATTTTTATTGTACAGGATGCAAATTTAAAAAACAATAAAAGGAAAAATTAAATTATGCAATAATTTAGCGACGGATTCGCGACAGCAACTGTCGCTACTGGGCAAACGTTATTAGCGACAAACTATTCGTCGCTAAATTTTACAATAAATTTTTAAAATTATGCAATAATTATAAAAATCATTAGCGACGGAATTAGCGACGAAAAATGTAGTCGCTAAATATTATTATTATAATTCCGGCGACTATTTATGAATATAAATTAGCGACGGAAAAAAAATTAGCGACGAAAAATTTCGTCACTAAATTAGCGACTAAATTTGAATTCCGTCGCTAATATATTAGCGACTGGCCTATTAGCGACTGTTCGTCGCGGCGTCGCTAATTTAAATTAGCGACGAAAAACATGTAATTAGCGACGGAAAATAATCTGCAGTTTTTTTGTAGTGTTCCACCCCAAAGCTATATGGTATCCACTCTTTACAGAATAGTTCCTTTTATTGTCAAAATGCCAAACCAACCTACCTTCTCTATGAAACATTGGCAAAGGAGTTTTTAAGATATCATTAACATCATCTACACTACAAAACTCAATAATCTTATCCACATTCCACTCCTTACCCCCATTTTTTTTAAAAAAACGCTTACTTTAACCTCATCATCCAGAAAATTCGCCTCCTCCCCTACATAGAAATTAAAATCTCTATTAATTCAAGGATCCTTTTTTAAACAGAATTAAATTCCCATCTCCTACACTCCACCTAATACCTTTTGTTAACAAATCTTTCGCCTTCATAATACTCTGCCAAACAAAGCACTTCTTTTTTAGCTCTAGAGAGAAATTTATTACTCCACTTATGACGTGTGCCGGAGCCACCGCACGATTCCAGATTTGCTCTTGGAGGCTCACTTTAGGGCTCGAGATCAAAGGAGGCTTGCTTTTAATCATAAACTGGCCACTTCGCAATAAAAAAAAATTAAGTCCAAATTATTGTCAACGGTCAACCCATGAAGGTATCTACTAGTGGACTCAAAGAGATATGTGTCATGAAGTCGTTACCTAACAGAACATTGGGAATTAATTCTCAACCTTATTTTGATGGCTAAACAGAGACTAATTGTTGAGACATCTCTCTTATTAGACATTTTTGTTAGGTGTTGACTTATAATTGAGTTTTAAAATTAATTCATTCTCCTCTCTCACACAATGTAGACGATAGAATTTAAAACATTCCAATCAAACAAAAAAAAGTAAATAAATAAAATTCTACTTAAAGATTATTACAGAGACAAATCCTTCAAAAGATAATAATCATATATAAAACCAGATTAATAGACATACATAAAATGGGCTAGTGATTAATTTAGGAACGTTGGTTCCCTAATGCATATTTACAAAAAAAAAATCTTTTTAAATCATATTATATGGATTTGGATTAAAAAATTGGACATTGATCCATATTTTGGAAGAAAATCCAATTTATTTGATAAAAAAAATATTTTAATGTCTTTTATTTTATCATGCACAAAAATTCCTTTTTTAATAACTTATTAGATCCCTGAAAAATAATACATCCAAAATAACTAAACAAATAAGGACAAAATAAATAATAAATAAGCTAACACCATAATAAATAAAATAACTGAGCTGACCAGGAAGTAAAAGAGGTGACCAATTTAGGAGCACAACTTTCCATGCAAAAACCACAAACCCTCAAAATCCACAAAGGTATCAATTACTTGGAAAGTCACACAAAAAACAAATAAATTAGTATCCATACTAAAAATAATTGCAGATTTATTAATACAGGTAGAAGAGATTTATAGATAGGAAAATATCATACAAAAGCAAAATAGGATTAAAAAATGCATAAATATCCTAAGAAATAAATAAATGACATAAAAATACATATAAGCATGAACTATTCATGAAAATACCACTAAAACATGCTCACATATGCCAAAAAAAAAATGAGGGATGGCTTAAGGGAAGTGAGGGACAAGACAGAGAGACGACCATTTGTCAAGTGATAGACGACTGTCTGTCAGGCTGTCCTCCCATTCGTCACCTTTGGACAGAACTAGAAGATGCAGAATTATGGAAAAAGTGCAGAAAATTATGAAAAATAAATATCTGACCCTATGTATGCGATTTTAAATCCTAAATCATACTAAAAACATTTTAAAACTATGAATCATACATAAGATGCAAAAAAAGAATCTATTTACAGAATTAAGAGAAAAGGTAAAAAACCAACTAAAAGCTTCATATAGACAACAATAGAGGAATCCAAGATTTAGAACATGCCTTTATTGTAATGTTCCAAAAATGACCCTAGTCGAAATTGTATATATTTAATTTAAATTGATTAAATGTGTGAATTTATGTTGATATATATATGTGTATCTAGATATATATAGATATAGATATATATGGGTCAACAATTAAAAAAAACATGGGGGTTGTTATATTAAATATTATTATTATTATTATTATTATTATTATTATTATTATTATTATTATTATTATTATTATTATTATTATTATTATTATTATTATTATTATTATTATTATTATTATTATTATTATTATTATTATTATTAAGAAACAACAAAAAGAAAAAAAAAAGAGGATAGGAAAGGGAGGATCGGGGAAGGGGGAACGGAAGGGAAGGAGAGGGCGGAGGGAGGCGCTGTCGCCGATCAACGACGCCTGCATCGGCGATCGATGCGGCTGCCACCGCCTCCTCGCCATCCCTTCTCTCCGGCAGTGCCTGTGGTGTTTTTTCTTCCTTCTTCTTCTTTTTGGGTCGGATCGGTTTTCTCTTCGTTTCGGTGTCCATCGGCAGCGGTTGGTGTCACGGAGACCATCGAAAAACTCCCTGTGGTGAGGCAGATCTTTTGGTGCCCGTCGATCGTCCTCACTCACCGGCAAAGTGGAGATCGGAGCTTGTGGCAGCGGCTATTCCAGGCGACTTTCTGACCAAATCACGATGCCTTGGGGCGCGTGAAGGCTACCGGAAGGGTACTAGCGGCTCTGGCAGCAGCTGGGCAGCTCCAGTGGAGCTCCGACAAGTCTCCGGCGAGTCTCCGACGAGACTCGGGTGAGGCTCCGGCGAGGCCGAATGGAGAGGGCATTCTGAGCTTCGATTCGTCGGTATGGGAACTGAGTTTATTCAAGAAATTTTCTTCAATTTGATGCATGATGCATAATTTAGCTTTATTAAAGGTAAAAATGTATGTCTTGTGATTTTATGCCAAATATCAATATTTTGGGGAAATGTTTATTATACAATAATTTACATTAAGGCATATAAATAATATTGAATATGACTTAATATAGATGTATGTCTCAATGTGTGTGTGAATTGTTAGAATATATGAATTAAGTTTAATTAAGAAATAGGTCTTCTTGAATTTTTAATACCTAAGTTAATCTCATTTGGTGTGGAGATTCTGTTTGGATTTAAATAGTATGAAAGTGATAGATGGTATTCATTCCGACCAAAGTAAAGATTTATTGTTAAGGATTTATTGATGATTTATGGTTAGACGAAACTGCAAGTAGAATTCGTTTCGATTGGGTTAGCTCTTTGAATTGTTATAGCTAGTTTTTGAAGTTTTAATTAGTTTTAATGGAATTGAGGATGTAACTTTTTGAAATATAAATAAAATGTCATTATACCCTTGAAATTCGTAATGCTGCCTTGATTGATTCTTGGAATTAAATCTCCAATTAGGTTATAGTTGAATTTCTAAACAGTTATTCAAGGGAACTGTCAATAATAGTAATAAAAAGCAATGCTGAAAACTTGTAATGTTAGGTAAAAGATCATACCTTAAGTTTGCAAATTGAATTAGAAAAATTTTAGTTTCCTTATCTGTGTTCGAGAGGACATGTTGTATCATGCGTTCACTTGATTTAATTTAAGTAATAAAAGATATATGTTCATAAAATTAATGCGTAATTAATTGTATATCAGCCTTTGAAATTTGATAAGCATTGATTATAATTATTTTGGTTGATAAAGTTTGGTTATATGTTAAAAACGTATTAATAGATTAAAGAATTAGTATTTGACAATGAGCTTAAGATGTAAATTATGATAGAAATTTAAATGGGAGTTTCTGAAAAATAAGGGGATTTAATTTTAAGCTGTTTAAAGGTAAGTAAATGTTAGATAACAGAGGTTTAATGCTGGAACATGAACATGTTTTGACATAAAACTTGATGTGTAAACTTAATAAGATAAACTAAAAGGATTTAAATTGAGACAATATAAGGTTGAACATGATTGATTATAACGTAATAATTAGAGTTTGGAAAGCATGGTTATCATAAATATTACTATAGGATTGTTTAAACTTATGTTCATATAGTTTAACTTTGCTATTTAATAAGAATTTCTCTCTGATATCCTATGGAAAACAAATATTATTAAATAGCTATGAATGATATATATTATTGATCCTTATAGTTAAATAGACTATATGTGATAATTATAATGTTATGATACAAAGTACGTAATAGTGTAATTAATTTAGTAGCAAGCTATTGGTATAAAGTTCAAACATTTACTTTCATTGATAAATTCTTGTTCGGTACATGAATAAATTATATGTAATGGAATAGATTAGAGATATAGTGATGTGTTTGATATCATACGAAACCGATAAAATACTATGCTTGTATACATGATTGTTTTGGTATATGTCTATTTAAGATCGTATAGTTGCATATATAAGCTTGATATGAAATGTATATGCATATCTAGATAGCTCCATTAAAAGTAACGCATTGAGACGCATTGAATACATATATCAAATATAGTATTTGAGTAGGTTTGTCTGATGATTAAACTAAGTACAGTGAAGCATGGGAGATGGTTATGATGAGCTATACAGGTATGTCCTTTTTGTAATGACAATGTGTTTATATGTTGATTCTCGCATAAGTAATCCAAATAATGGTATATGAATTCATTCTTATGAACATAAAATAGTCAGGTATGAACTATCATGATTAGTACAAGTAATGTCCACATATGGTTATTAGATTATTTAAAGTAGTTTGAAAGAATCTGTATAAAATAGTTTTCCCTGATGACTGAAGTATGTTTTAAAGAGAATTTACTGAATCATTGTGAAATAATTCATGACATGAGTAAAAGATGGTTTACGAACTGTACAAAAATATTTAAGATTCTGAATCACTGTCTTTTCGGGATTGGAAAGGAATTGATATGATGAGAAATTTGATAAATATTTTGAAAGTAAGTGAAATTCTGTGCCCTTAGAAAATAGTCTGACAGTAAAAACTAGCTCAGGATATAATTGGCTGGCCATAGGGATATCTGTACCGCGGTGCAAGTCATGGCGACTTGCTTTGCTATGGTAGGATCATTGATCTCCATAGTAATTTTCTGTATCTGTTATCTGTATCTGTTCTGTAGAGAAATGGTTCATTGGGGTCATTTTTCCGTCTGTTGTGGTCCTGTGGGGTCCACATTCCGTGTATCCAGTCTGAGTATTTCTGTCGGCACTGTACTAGGGGCATTAATATGATAATAAGTTAAAAAGTGTAAAAGATAAGAAATGTTAAAGTTCAAAATTCATTTGCATAAGAATTCTTTTCTTATATATAGCAAATGGATAATAAATGAAAAGTTACAATATTGATGACCATGTGATTCTTTAATACTATATAAGCCAGTTTCTTAAATTGTTATATTTGTTTATATATATATATGTGGGTATGTATACAACTCTGTTACAGGTCAAGTGCATAATATTTGGTATAATATGGGGTTATGTAATATATAATGCACCTGGCTAAGATTGTTTAATGAGTACATGAAAGTGAAATTATAATGCATACTATATTTTAATGATGTATATATATGAAGGAATTATGCCAAACGTTTTCTTTGGTAACAATGACTGATGAGTTACTTATTGAGTTGTTAAGTTTATATGAGTAATATGTTCCTTCTTTTATGCTTGTGATTTATGGGTGAATATAAAAGCTTAAATCTAAGGTAATTAAAGGTATTAACTGGCAATATTATTAAACTTTGTATTTATAAAATTGAGGTTATGAGTTGTAAAGAGTATCTTTAGATTATATTGTTCCCCACTAAGCTTTATAGCTTAGCACGGGTTTTGTTATCCGTGTAGGTATCAGGTTAGGCATGTCCTTGGTTGTATAGTTGCTTTGGTTCTCCATCAGAAGAGGGAATTTAGTGTGGGCTGATCCTCTTTGAGATGTATAGATGTAACAAGTACATTATAATGTAATTTGTTCTTTATTTTGGAGTATTATAGTTGTTTAAGAATGTAATATGTAATATTTATTTATCTTAGGAAATGTGATTAATAATGAGAATGGATGTATGAGATGTATGTGGAAAATTATTTTTGTATTGTGGTGCCCCCTGAAGGGCTGAGAAATTGTCTGATTTGCAGGAGGATTAGATAAGTTTTTAGTCGTTATATTGCCGGATTTTTATTTGGTGATTAGTCAATTGGACTATTATAGTTTAATCAGTGTACTTAATTTATAAGTATTCCATGTTGGGCAAGTCCGTAGTTGATGGAGTAGTTAAGGAAAAAAAATCGGGTTATCTCATGTTCAGTCAGACTGTTCAGTAAGATTGTTACATTTAGTGGTATCAGAGCAGCTTGGTTTAGTCGGTTCTGGTTAAGAAGAGTTTTAAGAGAAGTGTTTTGAAAGTTATGGCCCATTTGTCTAATGTTGATCATTTGGAAGTTTGCTTTAGGCTGACAATGGGATGATTTAGAAAATATTAAAGACTTAAGTTGGAAAGAATAGATATAAGAATATTGTTTGAATGATAGTGAATGAAGATGAAGTATATGTCTATATTTGGATGAGACAGTATAGATTATATGGTTGTATAAAATAGGAAATGATCACAGTATAGTGAAATAGTTGTAATGGTTGAATGTATAGTGGAGGAAAACGGATGATAGTATAAGAGAGAGAAACTCTGATCATTATAGATAAAGCTATGGTTGACCTATATTGAGGGAAAAGTTTTGACGGAGTTTATTACATGTTTGTTATCTCTTGATTGATAGTTGTTTGTGATGATTGCTTTTGAGTTTAGAGAATGATTATCAGCATTTTTGCGATGTCAAATAAGATGAGAAGTATTAAGGATATTTTGTAAGGACTATAAATTGTGATCAAACATGAAGAAATATGATATAAGTGTATTACTAGAGTATGTAGAGATTATTGCAATATGATGTTTAAGAAAGAATGTTATGTGTTTCGATGAGGTTTAGTTGATCCTAAGGTCGGTGTAAGTATGTAAACGAAGAAATTATTACAAGTAACTTATGTGATGCCATATGGAATGAGTGAATTTTAAAGGCGTAAGTTTGTTGTTATCAGATTCCTCAGATACTATAAGTATAAATGAATAAGTTGGTAATTGAGGACTGGAGTTAAACTTTTAGTTATTTTGATAGTTATGAGATAATGTTTCTGGGTGATTCCGTTTACCCAGCTAGTATACACTGCCACTAATATTATGCATTAGTCATTCATGTGTACATTTGTGTTTCAGTCCATGCATAAATATACGATATACATGCATACAGTTTAGTCATGTGGCCACATGCTTCATAGTCTACATATCAAATGTTATTGTATAGTCATACACTTACATGTTTTCTATTCGGTTTTGTTAGTGGCAGTTTTGTTATACTAGTAAGAGGTTATAGTGGAAACCCAGCATAAACTTCATCAGTTATATTGAATAAGAAGCCTATGTACAGAAATCAAATATCAGAGTTGAATGACGAAGATCAGGATAACCAAGAGGTTAAAGGAGTGATTTGGTTAAGTGATGACGGGGTTAAAGACATTCGATAAAATTGGAACGATACAGAGAAGATTAGCATGGCCCCTGCGCAAGGATGACACGCATAAATTGAGAAATGGTCCAAAATTTTAATATTTGATCAAGTTATAAAAAAATTAAGTACTCTGTGGAGATAGTTAAAGTTAACTAAAGTTTTATTCTTGTTCACATTTATATAAGTATTGGGTTCTAACGTATTTGAATGTCATATATGCTAAGCTAAAAGAACTATTGTACTAGAAGGATGAGTTTGATAAAGAATAGTTTTTGGAAGTCGATAGTAATAGTGGTATAGATTATCGGTTTGAATTTCGAGGATGAAATTCTTTAAGGGGGAGAAAATTGTAATGTCCCAAAAATGACCCTAGTCGAAATTGTATATATTTAATTTAAATTGATTAAATGTGTGAATTTATGTTGATATATATATGTGTATCTAGATATATATAGATATAGATATATATGGGTCAACAATTAAAAAAAACATGGGGGTTGTTATATTAAATATTAATATGATTATTATTATTATTATTATTATTATTATTATTATTATTATTATTATTATTATTATTATTATTATTAAAAAACAACAAAAAAAGAAAGAGAGGATAGGAAAGGGAGGATCGGGGAAGGGGGAACAAAAGGGAAGGAGAGGGCGGAGGGAGGCGCTGCCGCCGATCAACGGCGCCTGCGTCGGCGATCGGTGCGGCTGCCACCGCCTCCTCGCCGTCCCTTCTCTCCGGCGGTGCCTGTGGTGTTTTTTCTTCCTTCTTCTTCTTTTTGGGTCGGATCGATTTTCTCTTCGTTTCGGTGTCCATCGACGGCGATTGGTGTCACGGAGACCACCGAAAAACTCCCTGTGGTGAGGCAGATCTTTTGGTGCCCGTCGATCGTCCTCACTCGCCGGCAAAGTGGAGATCGGAGCTTGTGGCAGCGGCTTTCCTACCAAACCACGATGCCTTAGGGCGCGTGAAGGCCACCGGAAGGGTACTAGCGGCTCTGGCAGCAACTGGGCAGCTCCGGTGGAGCTCCGGCGAGACTCCGGTGAGGCTCCGGCGAGGCAAAATGGAGAGGGCATTCTGAGCTTCGATTCGTCGATATGGAAACTGAGTTTATTCAAGAAATTTTCGTCAATTTGATGCATGATGCATAATTTAGCTTTATTAAAGGTAAAAATGTATGTCTTGTGATTTTATGCCAAATATCAATATTTTGGGGAAATGTTTATTATACAATAATTTACATTAAGGTATATAAATAATATTGAATATGACTTAATATAGAAGTATGTCTCAATGTGTGTGTGAATTGTTAGAATATATGAATTAAGTTTAATTAAGAAATAGGTCTTCTTGAATTTTTAATACCTAATTTAATCTCATTTGGTATGGAGATTCTGTTTGGATTTAAATAGTATGAAAGTGATAGATGGTATTCATTCCGACCAAAGTAAAGATTTATTGTTAAGGATTTATTGATGATTTATGGTTAGACGAAACTGCAAGTAGAATTCGTTTCGATTGGGTTAGCTCTTTGAATTGTTACAGCTAGTTTTTGAAGTTTTAATTAGTTTTAACGGAATTGAGGATGTAACTTTTTGAAATATAAATAAAATGTCATTATACCCTTGAAATT
>CM075818.1:34313260-34408081 GCA_037975025.1 Excoecaria agallocha
ATCATGCCTCGACATATTTTATAGTCCAGCAACACATCACATATCAATAAGCATGCATATCATTCACATATGGCAATAAAAAAAACGTATTAAACCAATGCTAAATGATCATGTGAATACATAAATAAAATTGTAGAGAGAGAAGGAATGAATATGCTTAGAATATTACCCTCAAATGATATTCTGACTCTATAAATTTTGTAGTCCAGATGTCTACTCCGAATCATACTCCTTGATTTTCAAAAAAAAAAGATATGAAATTCGTTTGTATGTGGTATGTGTGTTTAATAAAGATTGATAGAGCAAAGTTTTCAGAGAGAGAGAGAGAGAGAGAAAAATCAGATTTTCTTCATTTTTAAAAGTGGCTCTAAAAAATAATCATTCCCCCTCAGAAAACCCTAGGTTTAAGAATTTATACCTAAGGAAGAGTTTAAGTTCAAGTCCAACTCATATCTTCTCAAATCTGGAGGTAAAATCCCCCAAATTTGGAATAAAATCCTTTTTTGATCCAACTTCCTTTTTTAAAATCCAGAAAAAGAGGAAAAGTCTGGGTTTCGAGCCAAAGACGAGCGTCCCTCAATGAGGGGCGGCCGTTCCTCATCACTAAACCCTAAATTTTCCAAAATACCCCTAGTTTGGCCTATGTAGGAGGAAAGGACTCACAGACGGGCACCCCTTAAGTGACAGACGGTTGTCTGCCACTATTAAAGGTTTAAAACTAGGGTTTTATACACATTTTTTTAAAACACTTAGCAATATTTGAAAATACTTAAAAAATCACAAAAAATCTTTAAGAAAAATTCAAAAATTCACAATCGAAACTTTAAGATCCAATCCTGTTATCAATAATATACTATTTTCTCATCATTAGGTAATCCTAATCTAGGCTGCCTCGGGTTATAGTGTCTACAACTGTCTCCAATTTTAGGGAGCTAGTGCACCGGTGCCAAAGTGAGCCAAAATTCAGCGTACAAGAGAAAAGACGCATACCTAAGGTAGCGAATTTCTTGGCTGATTACAACACATACCTTAGTAGTGAGTCTCTTGGTTGGATAGTTATCATCAACTTGTCGATGAGTTAACCATAAATTTGAGTAGTTAACATCAGCTTATCGATGTGTTAACCCTGATTTGGATATTTAACATCAAATTGTCGATCTGTTAATCCTGTATTGATTGTCCGATTAAAGCTTAGGGTATACAAAATTAGGATAGATTAATTAACTCTAATTAGCTCCTAAGGCAAATAGAACCAAGTTATTTAAATGTGTCTGATTAGCACTTAGAACATGCAAAATCGAGACAGCTGGAGACCAACTCCATTGAAGGTGGTGAAGCTCTACTTGTCTAATTAGCGCCTAAGGCATGCAGAATTGCAACAAGAACAAAAGTCTTCCTTGATTAGCATATGGGACATGTAAAATCGGGTTGACTTGATTACATTTGATTAGTGCCTGGGGCATGCAGAATCAAATTGTTGAAACATGTCATGACTAGTGCTAGTTTGTCAGCATGTAGAGTTAGAATGATATGTCATACTTGATCGATATTAGAATCATCCTACAACATCGAATGAGATGATTAGGGCAATATTTGATTGGTGTTATTCATTAGCTGACCTATCAGTTGTTCTTTCTGAGACATTTGGTTGCTTCCTTCTGAAGTAATGCTCCGCTGGGAATATTTCTAGTAAATATGTTTATGTATACTAAGGAGATTTCTAGCACATACATATGTATTTGTCCACTAAAGAACCACTGAGATGTTAGAAGTCATGCTGGCAAATATGCATTTGTGAGGTGTCACTGAGATACTTGAATCCATTCTATCACACTTCCCAATGACTATGTCACCATTCTACATATTAACACAAATATAAGGAAAACCATCATTATCAGGGTGGCTGACTTTTTCTGCATCTTTCTAAGATCTACATTCTCATCAGACTTTCGCCTCTTGTCTAATAGTTATTTATTGTCAACATCAGCCTTATAACTTTTAATGTGTTCAAATTGAAACATCTCACATTCCAAGGGATGGAAAGGGCGGACCCAATTTATGGTGAATGGTTCCTCTCGAAATACGAAGAAGATTCTCTCAGAATTTAAAAATATCCGCACTTCTCTTTATTGTGCATCTCTTTTATTTCAACCTATTTAGGTGACTTCTCGTGGTAAAGAAGAACGATTGCATTCTCCTTGAAAGAATAACCATATGCCCCTTGCCGGGGTTCTCGATACCTATTATGAAAAGTATTAAGTATCAGTGTCCTGCTTATTAAATTTGACCTTTTTTACGCCTTACATCTTTTGCTATGTTTTGTCATGGTATGGTTATTTATAAATTATCTTATCAATTTTCATGTCATTCATTTCCATTTTTCAAGTATAAAAAGCATAAATAAAATGAGACATAAAATTATATGATAAATTATATACAACTCCTATTTTTATATACATTAAAATTTTAACAAGGAAACTCCCTGAAGACAAAATAAAATAGATCACTATGAGGGTCCTGGCCCAGGTGCCTTAGGTGCTTTGCGATAGGCTTGCTCTAATGGTGGTCTACGAACTGGTGGTCTAGCTAGTGCCATTTCCTGAGGAACTAGAGGGAGCTAATCATCCTTTGGTCTAATCCTGAAATAAAATCCAGGCATTGCTACTGTCAAAGGCTACAGAACCTATACTATCACCTTTATGAGTTGCTTTGACCCCTATCCAACCTTAAGGACTGCCCTAGAATGTCGCTCGAGGTATCTCATCATGTCACCTCTTAGGTACCCTATATACCTCCTTAACTGCTCGTCAGTCTCCGTCACTGTCTCTCTGGTCCTAAAAACCTCTATCTCAATAAGGTCACCCTGCACCCTAACCTATCTAAGAGACTCATCCACTACCTATAGGGACTCATCGAACCTGCGACCCGTGGCCAGCATGTTTGCCTTCAGACCTTGTACCTCTATCTGTAAAGCCTGAACAACTGTTGGTAATGTCTGCAAGGACTGCACCACTATGAGTATAGTCCTCTGTGTCTCCTCTAATGTCGTTAGCCTCCTAAAGATGTCATTAGAAGGAGGGACTGAAGGTGTCTATACTGGAGATGGCGAAACAGGAGTTAGAAGTGTAGTTGAGGTAGATGCCTCTGGGTGTCCATAAAGTGGAGGAGCTCTGAAGCCTAATAGGCAATATGAGATGTACTAGAGTCTATGGTGAACCACCCAAGAGGTTATGCAGGTCAATCTGCATGTAAAATGCATAATCAAAGTCCATCCCTGCACCTTAGGGTTACTGTGCCTTGCAAGGCTTATCTGTCTGATCCTCCTACTAAAGTGGATGCTCTGATAGTACTTGAGGCTCTTTTGGTGCCTAACACTGGTCGTCCTGCTTTGCCGCTGCATCTGAAACTATAGGCTCAAAGCCACACCTCTGTCAGGTCTCAGGCACAGTGAGCAGTCTGTACTCTTCCTTATGCCCCTCTATGGGCTTCACCATGCTCATCGTAATCGCCACCTATAGGTTGATGTGAATAATCTCTAGGATGGGGTCACTAAACTCCTCCTCTCGTGCTCCTAAGAACAGTAACAATCTCGTAATAACTCTTTCTACACACACCTGAGTCCCTGGCATGGTGCTTACCCTGGTCAATGTCACGATGATCTCATGGTGATATCTATACGGTGACCCTTCTGCATTCCCCACAGGCTGGTGATATCTGCCAAATTAATGTTACCTAGACTCCCCGTGTATCTCAAGTATGAGGTAGATAAAACTCTTTACAGGTACCTGTATATCTGAAGAGTTAACATCATACTTTTCACTTTGTCTAAGTCATAGACAACTCTCAATAAGCTTATGGCCCTTCATATATCCCTATCCATAAATCTGGGCAATGTAACAGTGCCTAACCCACTAGAAAGCCTTATAGCCTTTGCAAATCTGTGCCTCGTGATGCTATGGTGAATGCCAAAGGCCCAGAAATTAATGACCCCCTCCTGGATGTTTGAACACTGGTATCCCCCATATCTTAGAGTAGCAAGCACCTCCTAAGTGACATCTAGATAAGTCTTAAAAGCCGAAGTAAAGAAATTGGTCCAGGTTGCTCTAGCTAGGAGATTGTCAACCTCCTAAAGTAGTCTAAAGTCCCCGAGGAACTGTCTGGATATGAATTTGCTCGACCTATACTAAACTCGGCCTAGATCCTGATATCTCGTAACCTGTTTGAGTGTCATGTAAGTTGGTACTAGTTAGGATGGCTAGAGACGTGCTGTCCTACGAGGTATCCTATAAAAAATATTGTATGCTAGTACATAAGAAATTAAACAACCTGTTGGGTTGGATATTTTACAGTTAATTTATGCTTGGAGCGCAAGCAAATTAAAACAAAGATAATATATGTTTGGTTATTTTAGCACTAAGACATAATGCACAGTATACATTTTACGATAATTTCAAATAAAATTTTGGCAATATTCCGGTTAGAAATGTGATTGCCCCCTATACAAAAAGGACAAACAAATAACACATGGGACATCAGGGCCAATATAATCACAGTATTGACATGAACTACATTTTATACTTTTCGATAAATTTTAACAAAATTTTGGTAGCATTCTGGCTAGGAATGAGACTGCATCCTGTACAAAATATATATTTAAAGAAAAGTAACACAAAACGAGCCCTTATGACTGCCAAACAACACAATTATTAACATTTCATGCTTTACGAGAATAACAAAATAAGAAAAAAAATTCAGCAGCATTCCGGCTAGGAATGACACTGCCCCCTGCACAAGAAACACATTTAAAATCAAATAGCAAGCCACAAGCCATCATAGCCGCCCAACAATATAATTCCAAACTATTTCTACTTGGTGTAATTGTCAACGTGATATAAAAATGCCTTTAAAAAATCAAAGGCCATATGCATTACTACCTAAAAAGAGAATACTATAGACTTATATGTTCATACATAACGCATTTTATTGTATATAGTGTCATACAAAGAAAGTTTGGTGATTACACTATATTACTTAAACTACAAGACATTATTTATTTTTAAACTAAAAAATAACAAATAATAACAAACACAGATAAAACAGTAAGTGCTTGCATCTATCATGCCTAAAACTAAAGTTTTCTAGCCTAAACTATGTTCTAACTTAACAGGAAGAAATAAAAAGATGAAGAGAAATAATAAAAGAGTTAATTTATACTTACTTGGAGGAGGCGAAAAGAAAAAAAAATAGAAATGGCAGAAAAAATATGCTCCCTAAAGTACGTCTCGATCCCAGGAGTCTGTAGGCACAGGCACAAAAGGCTCGAAAAACGGACATCAGATGAGAGAGAAAAGCTCGAAAAATCGAAAGAGAGCTTGAAGGTAGGAAGTTATGGAGTTTTGGCTAGAAAATGAAGAAGAAAACGGTTTTTATTACCAGAATCAAGCGAAGGACAAGAAGTCCATCCGTCACTTAGCAACAGACGAGACAAAAACACATCCTGTCCCTCAGGCCAAAATGACCAAAATGCCTTTCAGTTTTAATCTTCTTTTAATTTTCACATTTTAATCATCAGCTACTTTAGCAGGGCGAGACGGCGTCGTACTGGTTCCAAAACCAAGGGATAATTCAGACTCCATTAAAAAGTAGAAGATTGAGGTTGGGAGCAGTAGTAGCAACAGAAAAAACAGCGAAAGGAGGGCTTCTTGATCTTGCAATAGCAATAACAAAACATTAATGGTGAAGATGACGGAATATGAGGTTGCATACAAATTTTCAAACGCTCAGGCCCTAGAAAATGTCAAATTGCTAGTACACATGAATTTGTGATTGAATGGAGAAAGGGAAAACTTCTTTACATTAATTCTTAGTGTCTTTTTTGAACCTTATACAGGGATTGCAGCAGCAAAAACACTACACGAAGCAGGAATTCATGATGTACTGATACTGAAAGCCAGTCCAAGGATAGGTGGTCGCCTAATGAAAACCCAATTTAGTGGACTCACAGTTGAAATGGGTGGTAATTGGCTATTCGGTGGGGGACCTGTTACCAATCCCTTACTAGAAATAGCCAAAAAACTCGAACTCAGGACTTATCTCAATGATTACGATAATATCACATCCAACACTTACAAACAAGAGTAAAACTACTGCGTTCCCATGTCCTTAATTTTAAACCAATTAGTTATCACATATATGATTAACATAGTTTTATCATACTGCAGAGGTGGTTTGTATCCTAAGCAACTAGTAGAACAAGTAAGCAAGGTTGCTACTGCTAGAGATAATTTTTGTGATAAATTTTCAAAGAGATTGTCTGGCTTAAAGAACGACGTTGACGTTTCAATTTTAGCAGCACAACGAGTGTTCAAACGGTAATCAATAAAAGACTTTTTCTTTTTCTTTTTTTTTCTTATTAACTAAATTAGGATGAAAATATTTTAACAGAATTTACTGTGCAGGGTACCAACAACTTTACTTGAAATGGTGATAGATTTTTATCACAATGATTATGAAGATGCAGAGCTACCAAAAGTGACAAGTTTGAAGCACACTTACCCTCGAAATGAGTTCGTAGATCATGGGGAGGATCCATATTTCGTGGCGGATCCTCGAGGATTTGAGGTTATAGTTCAGTATCTTGCTAAGCAGTTCCTTTTCTCTGTCATTTTTTTTTTATATTCGGAAAAGTAATTTCTAATTTAATTATTAACCAAACAGTTATTAAACTGTTTTTCAATTTATAAGTAATTTTGACTTTTATTTATCAAATAATTACCTACTTTTTAAGATAAAACTTTTTAAAATATAATTTTTATTAATTGAAAAAGTTATTTTCTTAAATTTTGCCAATCTGAACCTGAGTCTATTTGCAAGCACTTTGGACATTATTTTATATAATACATTACATAGAGCTATTGGCCTCAAATCTTTAATGGTTTCCGGATTATCAAGTTTTGGTATTAACACAACTAGTGTTTCAGTCAATGAATCAAGGAAAGTACCAGAATTTAGCCATTGTTGACAATCCTCTACCATGTCTGCCCTAATAATGCTCCAAAATTTTTGAAAGAATGCTGGGTTTAAACCGTCTGGAGCTGGTGACTTGTCAAGGTGCATTTGAAAGGCTGCTTGCTTTATTTCATCTATCGAAAAAGGGAGCAACAGATTAGCATTATCTTCAGCTGACACCTTCACCTCAACCATTTTTGCAACCCAAGAACAGTCCACCTCTTTACTTGGAAAAATGCTAGAGAAGTAATTTTTGATAATTTCACTGATTTTATCACTATACTATATCCAATTACCCATCTCATTCTTTAGTGCTGCAATATGGTTCTTTTTTCTCAGCAAATTTGCTCGAGGATGGAAGAACTTGGAGTTATGGTCTCTATACTTCATCTAGATCGTTTTTGCTCTCTGCCTCCACTGAAGTTCATCCTGTTCAAGAATTTTGTTGTATTCATCCTTCTGTAGCCGCACCTACTCCAACAAAGCCATATGTGACCCATCCTGCATCTTGTTCAAATCCTTTTCAATATCTTACTTCCAGTTCCTCAACAAATTATCCCGATTTAGCCCTCATTCCCTAAGCACCTGACAATACTGCTCCTTACGCCCCATTACACCAGATAACCCATGGTGCGTCCAGCCCTCTTTCACAACCCTCACCACATCTGGTTCTAGTAATAGTAACTAGGAATTCTCAAATCGAAACCTCTTATTTGTCTATATATTAAAGCTTTTATTTAGGTCAATTAATAGGGGTGAATGATCTAAAACAGGAGGCCCCAAAATTGTACAAGAAACAATTTGGGAAAGAAAAGAAGAAATTAGGATTGCCCATACCTTTATCAAGCTTCTCTCTCACCCAAGTATTTGAAGATCGAATTCGTTCTTATATGAAGATATAGCCACTGGTAAGAAGGTCTGACAAATTCCAATCTGAGATTGCCGATATAAAACCTTCAATTAAATAATTTGGGTGGGTTCCACCGCCTACCTTTTCCAAAGTGGCAAGAAGGTCATTGAAGTCACCCACTGCCAGCCACGGATCATCAACCACTCTACTCATAGCCACATGTCGCATTAATCTCTATGAATCCGCTCTTCTATTTCTCTCGGGGTAGCCATAAAATCCCGTTAGATCCCACTTGACACCAGTTGACTCCAAAATAGACAATGTTAATAAAATGTTGATGATAACTAGTAATTTGGGCCTTAAACGACCCGGCCCAAAGAAAAGCAATTTCACCCCCACAACCCAACCTGTTAACCCCAAAACATCCCATAAAATCCAATTTATCCCTTATCTCCTTAATCTTATTTATATGTACTAGAGTTTCAATTAAGAAAATTTTACAGGGCTTTTTACGAAAAACTAACTCCTTCAGATAATTTACTATTTGAGGATTACCCAGTCCCCGACAGTCCCAACTTAGGATTTTTATTGCATCTGGCTGGCCTCCCTAGCAGCGCCTGCCGATAAAAAAGTCCCGTGAGAGCTAGTCACCACTGTTGAAACTTCACCCGAATCAGATGACATTGAAACTGATGAAAATTGGATGTCTATTTTCTTAGGCCTTTTTTAACCTCTTCAAAGCCTATTGGGGTATCTTTATTTGTCAAGCCCACTCCTTCTCGAACTCCACATCCCTGATCATGCTCCCTCTTTTTAAAATTAGCCACTACATATTATCCTTATCTCCTCTTCCCATGCAATCATCTTTTAAATTCAAATTAAAACTCTTCCTAACAACTCTATCCCTTCCCCCAAAATCAACCCCCAAACTAGGAAGAGATGAACCTCCTGCATCCCTCATCTAGCTACTAACGGGAAGATTGTTCTGGCGAGGCAACACCTTAATTTGGTCGTTCCATTGCAATGGTAACTCCAACCCACCTGGTCTTGTTCTAAGGATACAACAGCTATCAATATGTCCTAACCTCCCACATAAATAACAAAAGACTGTAAGCCTCTCGTATTTAAATTTAACAAAATGCTCAATACCCTCACGAGTATTTAAATTTAACAAAATGCTCAATACCCTAATGATTGATGATCTTCTTAAACCGTATTAGAGGTTTCTAAGTATCTATTTTAACATGAGTTCGCATAAAAGGATCAGCTCTCCCATCCAGAATTTTAGCATCATAATCAATGAATTCGCCTATCAAGTTACCAAATTCTGAGCCATTTTATCTAACCAAAAACCTGATAGTAAGTCATGTACCTGGACCCAAAAATCACATTTAACTAGTGGAACCAGACTTGGAATCTCTCTTGTCACCATTCTGTGTATAATCAATAAGTGCCGATTGAATGTTCATAGAGATACCGTTAGAATGCGTACCAAATCACACTCGAAAAAGAACCGAAACAAGTATCTCCCTTCCCCTACCTTCGAGATGTTAACACCCCCTAGAGGATGCCAAAGGTTTGCCATTGTGTTTCTCATATGCTCAAAATTAATCATAGCCTCAATAAGGAACCGACCAACCAGACAAAGAGAAAAAGGATCACTGTTTTCCCCTCCATTTTCTTCCAGCCGCCATCCTTGGTCCTCCTCTTCTTGTATCATTAGCTGAGGTAAGGTATCCTCCATCAAGATGCAATAGAAAGTTAACCAAGAATGTGTCACTAGGACAGACTATCATCTACAGAGAGTAGATGAGCACAAACATAACTTAAGAGTGTCTATGTTAGGGCCGCATACTCATACTATGTAGGATTGTTAGATGTAATTGGTTAGCAGTTAACTATTAAAAATATATCATTATTCTATGCTGACTTAAGGGGCAAATGAAAGGGATGCAGACTGATCTTTATCATATACCAAAAAAAAAAAAATTAAAATTGTATGCTTTCAATTCTCAATTTCGATTGTTTATTTTTTATTCATTTTGTACTTAACGGTAATATCTTCAACATGTTTATAATATTGATGATCAAACTTGTCGAGCCACTGCAATTTTGTAGCAAATTCCATTCAATCTCTGTGGACGATCAAACGTACATAGTAACGTATTATTTATCAAAATTTATTTTTTTTAAGGGGTCAAATTGACCCACCTGAAATATAAACGATTTAATGGAGTATTGGTGATAAATTTAAGGAGTTTATTTAACCCTTAAGCCAGTGATTTTTTTAATCATAGCGAAATAATTTTTTAAGGCATCCAATATGAAATATGGAGAAATTAAATAGATAGTTATAATTAGGTTTTGAAGAATTAATTTCCATTTTCTAAGAAATAGTCTCATTTTCCAGGAACATAGACTAATGATAAACATTGATTCTACATCCTCAGTTGTGCACATTTATGCTCTACATTCAAAAAATTCATCTTTTCGGCTTCAACCCATATTTTCTTAATCCCTTAATCGGTGATAACTTGATACAGGGAACTCGATAGGAATGAAGTCACTCCAAAACTTGCAAGAATATTTATTTGGACAAAATTAATGCAACAAACAAAATAATCCAAAATGAGAACCACACATAAATTTAACTTGTCTCGACATAAAGCTTGCATTCGCCGGTAAATGGGAGCAAAAATCCATCGACCATATGCTCAAACTCTAGAACTCAATTACATCCAAAATCTCACTCAAAATGTTCACTTACTGAGTTCTTGCGAAACCCAATGTCCTCTTATAATCCTCTCAGGGTTTGCTTTGGTCACTCGAAAGAAACATAACTGTTGAATAATTTTAAAGTTTATGTATCAGTTCAGCAAGAATAGTGAACAACTAAAGCTTCCTATATAATAGGAAGTTATTTGCTTGTACTCGAGTCAAAACAAAATTTGTGCAAAAAGAAATAACTACTTAATTAGGAAAAAATCTTATATATAATAAGAATCTTATTGAATTGAAAGTCACAAACCCAATAGAATTAATTAATAATGATAACGTTGATTTCCTCTTAGTTGGATTTGTTTTAATTATTGTTAATGCTTATATAAAAAAAATTGCTCCTATGAAGCTGTAATCAAAATCTTTAGTATTTTTCGTTATTATTTACGTTTAATAACAAAGTAACATCATCATAGAGCTGCAAGTAAAAATATTCTATTTATAATTTTTTGCAGCATTTGCAGCATTCATCCTTAACACAGTGGAGACTGATGATGCTGGATTAATGGCCTTTCTTATCTTCAATATATTCCAAGCAGTGCTAGTACAATACCCTGCTGTTGCTAGCACATCTTCTGTTGCTTCTCCCGCACTTTCACCGTACCTTCGTGCAGCCACCCAAAATTAAATACAAATTTTTATTAATTAATTAAGAAAAAACATTAAAAGTACCAAGAAACTACATAAAATTGTAGGAATTCAATTATCTAGCTCACTAGGTTTATGGGTCTTACTTATCGGTGACAATTCTAGTTGTGGCATTAGAAGTTGCAGTCAGGGCTTGTTTTCCGGCAACTTCAGCTGCATCCATAATAGCATCTGCACGTATTTTTTTTCAACATTCCGAAATTGGTCATCGCATCCTTTTTCTTGCTTATAATGTGAAAAAAGATAATCATAAATTTAGAAGGGAATAATTGAGTTCATGTATAAGGAGTTTCTTCTAGTTATACATGAGCTCCTACTCAAACTCAAACTCTGAGATCTCACAATTCTGGAATAAGACCAGTAATGCTAAGCTAAAAACTTGTTACTTATTAAGTGTTCTAATTACTTACTTAGAGCATCAAGCGAAGCCAAAAGGATCTGTCCTGTTGGGGTGGCCAGGAAAGCCTTTCCTGCTTGGGAATTTCCAAGGGGAGACATCACCGATCCTGTGGCACCACTAACTCCATCAAGCACAGCTTTGCTCAGACTATCCATCATCTTTGATACATTTCTTGCACTAATTAACACCACCAATACCAGCATTCATACAATAATTTTAATCGAATCTGACATATAATTTAATTAAATCTAAATTAACCATATATTATACAGATACCGTGTTAAGCTTTCTTTCCGACCAATAGCCTCAGCATCTTTCTTGCTGTTAGTTCTACTAGTAGCAACTTGATTTTTCTCCTCTCTAGTGCTATTTAAAACAACCTCCCCTGCTTTATTTACCTGCTTTTTCATCCATTTGAATTAGATAAATTGTATACAGTTCAAAATATTGCGTATATCTAATTGGAAGTTTTGTACCTGATTGCTGTAAGCGTTGCTGCATATCAAGATTCCTCTGATAATCTGACCAGTTCCCTCGGCGATAGCCTTGGCCAGAGCATTATTATAATCATCAATCCCAGAAGCAAATTGATTCCACTCAATCTGTTTACCCTTCTTAGTTGATGCAGAGATGGAAAAGCATGAATTTTTCTTTAGAAATGTATCCAGAGAGTGCAAATTGCTGCTGTATTGTTTCGAGAAGGTCACCCCGTAGTTAAGAGGGTCACTATCTTTTATGAGTAAAGAGAACAAATAGTGAAGATCATCAAGCTTCAAAACTGGCTCATCTCTTGTCAATGGCCACTGAAGATCATAACCTACTTTTATTATGGTAGCAAATGGAATAGGAATACTCTTATCCAGGATTTGGACAAGCTTGAATTCGCCTTTTCCAAGTTCTACTGTCTCTCCTTTGTCCATTAGATGAACTGTGCATCCTGGAATCTGTAACAGAGTTTCTTGCTTTATGTTTTTGATTTCTGGGTTCTTTTGTTTTGATGAACTGTTTACTGACTTGCTCTTCTTGAAATACGCCATTCTGCTACTCTTTGCTTTCTCTCCTGAAGAGAAATTTTATTTATATATATGTAGTTACGTAGATAGTAAGTAAATATACATACATGCATATATATATATAGAGAGAGAGAGAGAGAAAATAAAGCTAAAATTGATTCCACGACTTTATAATATTCCGGAGGGATAATGTTAGGCACAATTATTATAGGTACTTTCCCCCTCGTAGGCGACTGTAACCAAAAGGTTTTTTTTGGGATGTTAATTAAATGGGATATTGGATGATAAATAATTATTAGAAAAATCAATGTAATGAAACTTGAGAACAATCAGACTATAGATATCAGAAGCATAAGGATTAGGGATAAGTATGGACTTATTGTGAGTTCATAAAGTGTGGATAAATGCTAATAAGAGTAAAACAAAAAGGCATTCACTCGATTCTTTGCGGCATTTGTCAGCATTTCAACAAAGATGCTGCACTAATGGCCGAATATATTTATTCCAAGGAGCACTACCTCAATGCCTTTGCATAATCCAATCCGCCAATTTTATGCCACAACATTGCTCCAGTCCATTCAACAAGCATTGGATTAGCCTAACTCACGAGTAATAGGATTGGCCATTGAATCGGCTACTTATCCGTCTCCCGTGAACTCAGTCCGTCCGTCTACTAAATTTTTCAAGGACAAGCCTGAATTTATAGGGCAGGCTTAATCGTTTCGGGCAGGCTTAATCGTTTCCTACCATGCTGCTGCCCCCACCGCCCACCCCTCGCCACACACACACACTCGAATATTTTAAATTTTATAAATTTTAATCAACATTAAATCACTTTTGTATGGTCTACTTTTATAACCGTTGTCAACAATAAATTAGATTTAAAAAACAATACACGTTATATTTTTTAGGCTTTAATTATCTGTTTTCATAATTTATAATTATTTTTTTATTTATTATTTATATAGGACACTCTATCAGTCTATTGCCTGGTTTGACCCAGAGCAAGAATAAGTGGGCTTGCACGAGGAAAGTTTTTTTTTTTTTGAGATTTGCACAAAAATGCCTTAAAATAATGAAAGTCTTCTTAAATTTACTATCCAATCTTTCTTATTTTAAATATAAATTTTTAAAATTTTCATTCTTAAAAATACTTTTTTTAATAATACTCTTACTGCTGTTCGATAACAAAAATATTGTTTCGTCTATATCTAGAGATTTCAATGTTCACCCTTTCTACAATATTATCATTCTCCGTATTCGATAGTTATTATATCGTAATTGACATGTGATTATTCAGCATAATTTTACAAAAACCAATACTGCAGCCAAATTTCTTGTCAATTGAACTTTCAATCAAAATAATCAGTTTGTTTGGCACTCAACTTATCCTGCTAATCTTGTAGTATTTTAATTAATAATGCTATGGGCACTTTGTTCCTATATTGGTTTTGAATTAATTGTATGTTTTTCTTCTTCTTGATTAAAAAAAAAGATAATATTCCTATTAGACCTGAAAAAAGTGATTTTAAATCCATGGATCGACTCAAATTGATTTAAAAAATTTATCCAGATTCAATTCAATTTAAATAAATATCCATTGAATCAACCCAAAATTGATCCATTTTATTTTACAATCTAACCCAATCCAATTCAATATCCATTGAGTCAATCCAAAATTGATCCATTATATTTTTCAAGCCATTGAATCATTACTTAATGGGTTTATCTAAAATCCTTTACTTCAATTTTTTGTAGGCTTCTTAATGTGCATCGTGTCCACCTTCCCTAAAATAATAGAAGAGTCTCCTTTTCTCCTCCGCCTGTCGCCACCCTCCGTCGCCGCCGACTTCCACCTGTCGCCACCAACAGTTATCGACATCATACGGTGGTCGCCTCTGCTTTCATTCTTTGTTTCTGAGGTCAGTTGATTTTGATTGTGTTCTGGTGAATTTGAAAGTCTGATCTCTATTTTATTTTTATTAGTGTTTGTCATTTGGCTTAATATGAATCTAGTGATTTTAATATGAAAATGATGACTCTGTTTTTGTAATTCTATTGAAATTGATGTATTTGAAAACACTGCTCTGTGTTTTACCTGTATATTTTCAAATTATTGTGCCTAATGTGAATCTCTTTTCTCTGTGTTCCCTTATGAAGGATGGCTATCTTGGTGGAAAGACAATGAAATGAAATATCCTACCTTTTCACTAATGGCTAGAGATATTTTCACGATTTCCATTACTATAATTACTTCAGAATCAGCATTTAGTATGGAAGAAAGAATTCTCAACAAATGGCGAGCATCTATATTACTCGAAAATGCAGAGGCTTTAATTACTACTCGTAGTTGGTTATTTGGATTTGGAGGTAAAATTAATACACTTTTTTATTTACGTGTGTGTATGTATATATATATATATACTAAATATTAATATTATTGCAGCTGAGGTGGAGTCTCAAGATAGCATGGATAAAGATATTAAATTTTAAAGATCAAATCAAAATGTAGATTTATCATCAGTTGAAGGCGGAAAATAGATTAACATATTATTTTTATTTTGTTAGATTAATTTTTACTATTTGCAATTGTATATTCAATATTTGTACATATTTTTATTTTTTAAGTAAAATTAAATTATTAATGAAATATTATTTTTATATTTTAACTTATTATTTATATTATATTTTCAATTGAATTTTATTATTATCGGATTAATTAATTAATTAATTATTAATTTAAAACTAATTATATTAAATTCATGGATCGACCCAAATCAATCCAATCTATTTGGATATTGACCTATATTTTTTGATTCATTTGTGACCCATCCATTAATGACCCAACCCAAACCTATCCAATCCATCCATTTGCCACCTCTAATTCCTATTATTACTTGTTTAAACATAAACATATCCTTTTGCACATTTTTTCGACAATCCACTCACGTTTCTATATATATTTTTTTTCAAGAGTGTGATTTTGTAGAAAACTTAATTGATGAAATTAAAATCAGGTTAGTGATAATATACATAGTTATACCGAAATCCAGGTATGAATTTTTCAACAAATTATTATGATATACCAATTAGTGTACTTTGATATATATATAGGTATACTGAAGTGAATGGTAAAAAATTTAATACCGAAATTTGGTATATTTTATTATACTGAATTGTAAGGTAAGAATTTCAACATTTAGTTCGGTATACCTCAATATGTATAAGTGTATCGAATTGAACGATAGAAAATTTAATATTGAAATTCAGATTATCGGCTAGCATACATTGGTAGATTAAAGTGTGGACTAAAATTATATAATAAATTTCAACAATACAACTTAGTATACTGAGATATATTTATTTAAGCATGTACAAATCCAGAGAAAAATGAGAAGAAAAAGATGTGTAAATCCAACGTCAAATCAAAACCAACTAGTGAAAAAATCCTGATTATGAACAAACACCAACGTAAAAGAACAATCAGAAGAAAAAAAAAATCACTCATCAACTTCTCCAAATTAAATACAAATAGAAACCAACGAGTGGAAAAAAATCTAATCATAAACAACCACCAAATCAAAAAAAAAAAAAAAAAAGAGAGGAAAGAATGAAAATCGCTCATCAAATCCTCCAAATAAAGTACAAATCGAAACCAATAAATGAATAAACACAATTGAACAAACCCTAAAACCATTCATTAACTTTCAAAATCACCCTATTAATAAGCCCATCCATTTCTCTTAAAAAGTATCAAGAAGCGTTCGCAGTTTATAAAATGTCCGCGGAATTTTAGTAGACTTGATTTTATGAAAAAGCAATCACAGTTTATTGAATAATTGTGGAATCTGAGTAAACTTAATTTTGTGGATTTTTTTAATATTTTTATGAACATAATTTTGAGAAATTTAATAGAAAGTAATTGGAACTGATTTTGATATGAAAAGCAATACCTATAATTGATTTTGATAACCAAATTCATAGTAATAAATATATCGGTTTAAATATAAAAAGCGGTATTTTTAAATACGTAAATTAAAAAATATATATATGTTTTGAAAACTCAAAAGAGAATAATGTATTTTTAATAAAGAATGGAAAAATATATATTTTATGTAATTTTCTCAAAATTTTTATAGGGCTGGTTGGGTGCAGCCCAAATCTAAACAAGCCCAACCCGCGGCCGTGTCTAAACTGAGCAAGGACAATATAATAACCTTCTGCGGGAGAGGAAATTTTCCCGCCAAATTTTTTGATATCTAGAGAAGGCTTTCTCTGCACTTTCTAATCTCCAAGAGGGATACCATAGCTGAGCTATCTTCTTCTTCGACGGAGTGCAAGAAAATATCATTTCTCAATGGTAATTCATCTCCCTAAATTTTCCTTGCTATTGTGTGATTGCTTGTTCGTTTGCGGATCAAATCATTATCGAATTTACCACATATACTTTTTTGAATGCTTTGTTCTTCGATTGTTACCTACTATTCAATTAGTTATTTTCTCTTTATGTAAATCGCAAAGTTAACTTCTTAGGTTCTGTGCTTATTTCCAATGATTTTATCGAAATTTTACTGTTCGGATTATCACTACGGCTGTGGTACGATTGTCAAAGTATCACTTATGAATGCTATCATGAATTCTCTCTGGCCTCGGTGGCCCCCATCTCCCTGCATCTATGTTCTGCTTACTTTTCAGGAAATCCAGAAGAATTTCTTTCTAGCTAATCTCAGTACTCTCATTTAGTTTGGCAAATATTATACAAAAAATTGAAGAAATTTACTTCGATTTCCTTTTTATTATTTTTTCCCGCTTCTATGTGTTTTGCTCCCTTTCTCGGCAGGCAAACAGAATACTAGAAACTAAAGCTCTTTTTTGTGGTTTCTGATCTAAATTAATTAGGAAGCATAGCATTCCTCTTTGATCGCAAACTTAAGATGCTCGAGGAAATGTCTAGCTGCAAGAGTTGCTCAACTCTTTTATTTCAATTTTTAAATTTCAAGGAGACCTTAGTTGTTATAAACTGGCAATTGTTGATTCCTACATAGTATGAGAATATGTTCCCCGATCACAGATATTGCACATTTTTTATCTTTCATCTTTTTCCCTCCAAATCCTGTAATCTGAAGGCAATGATTCCTATCAGAAATGCATTTCTTTGTCTACAAGAGAGGGTAATGTAATAAAGGAAAGAGAAACAAGTCATGAGGATTAGTTGCACTCTTATTTAGCTGGGACTGACTAAAACTAGAGTGAATATTCTTTTGCAAACACCATAGAGCTGCCCGCGACGGATTTGTGTGTGGCATCATTGTAATAGATTTTTTGCCATTTCAACTCTGGTTTCCTATTGTCTTTTTCTCGATAACTGATTTTCCATGAGTTATTGCAGCGTACTTGCATAAATCTAATCTTTTTACATGATACATTTTTTATGCAGTCTAAGAAACGAGGACTTTCATTAGATGAGAAACGTGAGAAGATTCTTCAGATATTCTATGAGTCACAGGACTTCTTCCTTGTGAGTGTATTCTTATTTTTGAGTTCTTGGGATCAAATATTTTATATGTTCTTTATAGTATTGTTTTGTTTATGTTCATGCTTGATTTTTACCTATATGAAGAAATTTCTCCCTATAGGAATGTTCAATGTGCAGAATTTTCTCTATCCAAAATAGTAGATTGTCCCAGATGTGAAGGAAGTTTGCTACTGCATTGTCTTACAGCATGAAATTTTGATTCTTGATAGAGTCTAATCTAGCTTCTATTTAGATGAGCTTTATTAGCATAAGAAGCACTTTCGCCATTATTTTAATAGAACTTTGTGTTTCTCATACCGTTAATCTCACAGGCGAGGCATGGTTTTATGAACAAAAATGAACTACATTTTTTTACCTCTGCTAAAGGAGGTACAACATAACCACCCAAGGAATTCCTGCTTTTGTAGGTTGTGTACATTCTAGTTTGTTAAAATTTTTATTAGCTGAAATACTCTTTCACGATTTTATGGGATAGAAACAGTTTCTACAAAAAGTGCAATACTAGTTTTACCAATTTACAGGAGACGTACGTCGATCAGTTATAAAGTATATGGCGAAGGATTTAACCACAAGTACTTCTTTTACTATGTTCCTCAGTTAAATTGCATAAATCCTTTCTGCTTTTTGCAAATGGAAAGATAGTTTGCTGTTAAGACAATGTGAATTTTACTGCCTGGCTTTCAGTCTTCATGAATATGACCGACTGCGAACCTTGAGCTATGGCCTTAGGTTTTTTAATCTCTGTTTTACCTGTAAAATATGGCTAAAATGTGCCTAGTATAAAAAAATAAAAAGTTTGAATTAGGGAGAAACAGAGAGTCCTTAATTTTAACATATATTTCTCCCCATTAGTTTCCTAAATTTGAAATTAATCAGCTTGGATTCATTTATAATTTCAGCTGAAGGAACTTGAGAAATTGGGCCCAAAGAAGGGGGTAATTAGCCAGTCGGTGAAAGATGTTGTCCAGAGTCTAGTGGATGATGACCTTGTCTCAAAGGACAAGATCGGAACTTCTGTAAGTAACAATCTGTTGCTGTACAGTTAAAGGGAAATGTCATTTCTAACTGTACTTACGAAGCAGAATTTGATACTTGCGTGTATAAAAATTCAAACAAATGCCAAATCTACAGTTGGAAGTTGCCATATACTGGTTTCTTTAAGCATTTGAGAGTATTTATATCATTAAAATTTCAGGTATACTTCTGGAGTCTTCCTAGCTGTGCCGGAAATCAGGTGAACTTTCAAGAACGTACTTCTTTCCCTAAATTTCATGACTTTGATTAATTTTTGGTCTAAACCACTTGTTTGACAGTTAAGAAATGTATATCGCAAACTTGAATCTGATCTACATAGCAGTAGAAAGCGGCATGCAGAACTTGTAGATCGGTGTGATGCATTAAAGAAGGGGCGTGAAGAATCTGTAAGTATATTAAATTCTTACTTTAGTATAGTGAATAGTTTTTGTAATTAGTTAGGTGCTCTCACTAGGATGAACGAGAGGAGGCTCTAGCTGAGCTGAAAGCCATCCAACTAAAGCATGATGAGCTGAAGGTATGATGTTATCTTTTGTTAATGCACCGACTTCTTTTGAAAACTTATCTTAGTTTCTGACAGTTCTAACTGATCAGGAGGAGTTGGGCAAATATGCAGACAATGATCCTGCTGCCTTCGAAACAATGAGTTAAAAGATTCTTATCTTTATAAGCTATCTAGTTTTGTCATAAAAACCTTTTAATCTTTTTCCAAAGAACACCAGAATATGCATTAACAGTCCTTGATAAACATCAATCTCAGACGTATCAGGTGTTTGTTTCTTATTTTCAGAGAAAGCTATTGAAGTTGCCCATGCAGCAGCAAACAGATGGACAGGTTTGACATTTTACACATTAGTAGGTGCTTTTATTTGATCTGTTTATTGAAACTTTAGAACTCTCACTCACATTTTATAAAAATCTTGCTTGACATGGTAACAACCCCACAGACAACATTTTCACATTGCAGCAATGGTGTTCAAACAACTTTCCTCAGGCCAAAGAGCAGCTTGAAAACATGTACAATGAGGTATATTAGTGAATTTCGTGTATCCTGTTTATGTCTGCATAATTCAGCCGCAATGTAGAGAGTAGTCCCCACACCTAACCTTACCGCAACTTACGTTCGCTCAATCTCATCATCAAGATGCTATGAGCTTATAGTAACCGTAGTAAATATTCATTTATTTGTCATGGTCATGCACCGACAAGCTTTTAGAATTTATATTTTTCCAAATTTTGTAGGCTTATGTCTTTTCATTCAATGTTGGATATGCTTAAGCTGTCAACTTCATTCTGTATACACTAATAACATCTCTGTATTGTTACGCATCCTTTTCCCGTCAAACCCGACGTTGTTTATCTTCTCCTTTGTTCAAATAGATTAAAAACTGTACTGGCTCTCTAGATTTGTAAGCATGCACGCATGTTTTTTGTAATTGCCAGCTGCAAGGAGTAAAAAGCCGTAAAGTCCAGGGAGCATGAATTACAATTTTTCTCTGTAGGCTGACATTGCCTTTTCAATGATGCAGATAGGAATAACGGATGAATTTGACTATTTGGAGCCTTTATCTGTAGTGCCACTTGGCACACTGGAAGGCAAGCCGTAGATTGTATAGCTTCATATTCCTCAGCAAATATGTAAGTGAAATTTAAATATATGCTCCAAAACTTCTGAAACATTATGCGGTTTATTTTTGTTGGATTTTAGCATTGAGAGTTGAGAGTCATGAAATAAAATGTCATTGGATTGTTGTATTCGTGCTGGCCTGGTTTTCTATTTTATTACAAAATTTTAAGTCTTAACGATGGGATGCTGTCCAATCTTTATTTCTAAAGCACATAAGAATGTTGAATGATTAGCTAACAGCACTGCCTTATAAAATTAGGTGCAGTTAGTTATAGTTATCGATTTAGAAATGTCATATATACTAATACTTGTTGGCTGTTCCCCTGCTGTTTAATATCATTTACTCACCTGTTGAAAACCGGTGGAGTCGTAGACACCCATTGAAAATGTCATGATTAATTAACAAGTCATATCCAATCATCCATTTATTGTTTATTTTTTTTAATGCTAGTAAGGAGCCATATATTTTCTTGCTTAACTATCTAATTAAATCCTAGTTCAAAATAAACTATCTTATTACATATCTCCTTCCATAATTTTTCTTCTATGGCAATTGGCATCAGGATTTATAAATTCTTAAATTTCAACCTTTTTTTTTTTTAAGAGAGATCCGGTGCTTTCTTAATCTTGTATCTAAATATTCCACTCATAATAGAATTAGAACTTGCTGGTGTCAGTTTTTTTCCCTCCTGTTACAATGAGAATATTATTCAATAATAATCAGACTTCTATCATGTAACAAGTAATTATTATCAAATTCATTATTGTGTAAAACAAGTTCCAAAGAAAAGTATGAAGAAATGCCAAATGAATAGATGAATGGGAGCACCGATATCGTTCTTTTTTTTTTTCCGAGATGGTTATCAAAACATTATTGTAGCCTTTCAAAACATTATTGTAGCCTTCATATAACTTCATGAGGAATCACAGAAAGGCTTCAAAACTTCATTTCAAATTGGAGTTTGCGACAAAGGAAGCTCGCATAACTAGGCCACCATAGATGCACATAACTACCTAGTAGAAGTAACACGCCCAACAACAGATAACACCATTCGAAATAATTGTAAATGTTATCAGTCCAACTCTGACACCATTAAAATGTACATATATTTATTTGTTATACATATATGCACTAGGACAGCACATGGATATAACAAGTTGGTGAGACATAGGATTAACGTTCAAATTGGCTAAGGTAGCCCTCAAGTGAAAGAAAAAGTACAAAAGAAAGAAACAATGTTCTGAGAGATTAACGGAACACGGAACAGGGTATAAAACCGGAACCATCCAAAATGATGATTACAAATTTTTAAAGGTAGCTCTGTTCAGCTTAGTTTAATTTTAGGCAATCGATTATATACATCGTCTGTTCAGACCATTCGATGCACTCAGGATGTGTGAAAGGGGTAGCAGAAACTCCATGATACAATGTGACAAAGCTTTAAAAAAGCTCCTCGTTCTAGAAAACAATACCTGGAAACATCCAAACAAAAAAATTAGGTCCATATGTGCACACAACAGAATTACAATAAATTAGTTGAAAAATGAAATAGCTCGGAGAACTGGACATCATTTTGTTGAAATAGATGGTCCAGAAACCAATTATTTTCTTAGTATAGGTTCACCAAGTAATATATAGCTTTTGAAATGCTCCAACAAAGAACACTAAATGACAAGTCTATGCAAAAATTATAAGTGTAAAACCTGCTTAAAGTGCCATCTCAGCCTGTAAGGCAGCAAGTTCATCTTCCTCAGCTGTGCGCTTTTGAGGAACAGGACGAGCTGGTTGCCTGCCAGCTGGAACCTGTACTGGAGCTGCAGGAGCTGTGGTTGCGGGCTGAAGAAGCTGTTCTTCCAATTCAGCACCTTCTAATTCTTCAAGTTCTGCCTCCAATTCATCCTGACAAGTTAACTTCATTTAGATCCCTCCCCAAATGTATATTCAAGCACATTTTGAAAATAGATGTTCTTGCAACACAGAATTTTATGTTAGTGCAAGTACAACAAATACCTCATCAAAATCAGCTGCAGCACCAATGGGTGTTGAAAGAGCCTCTTGTATCTGTTTCATGTTTTCAGTCTGTTCATTGATCTCATCCATGGTCTTGTCCACATCATCGATATTACTGCATAAAATGAAGACCATTTAACTCTAACAATATAGCTTCAACAAAAAAGGCCAGAGCTCATGTTATAGTTAGAAATAAAATTCTAATAACATGAATAAAACTGAGAAAATTATAAATGTTGTCAGGCATCATCCATCCTTCAGAAAGCTAAACTTGGATATTGCCAGGCATATTTTTATGTCCAAAGGCAAGTAGAGAATAAAGATGTTAAGCCACCACAAGATGCAAAACATGCAATTGATGGTTCTAGCAAGATGATGAAATAAAAATGCTACATACGTTGCCTTCTGCATTGCCTTCATTGCAGATGCTCCAGTTCTCAACGCATCTACAGTTTCTGTGGTTGCTTTTGCACCTTCTAACATTATCATCTGTAACATTATTCATCTTGTTAACATCAATTTAGAAAATAATTTATCTTATTATGATAGTAAGAAACTAGTAATTGTACAAGTAAGATCTCACTTGATCATGAATGCGCAGTTGGAAATTTCCAAGCTGTTCTATTTGCTGTTCATATAGCCTCTTCCTCTTCAAACATTGAATAGCCGCTGCATGACAATAATGCTAATCAACACCCAACCAGTAAGAAACCTAAAATCTCCAAATAATTTCTACTTTAAGTTACCAATTATGTTAAAACGGGTTGAATAACTTTGAAGTAAAAGAAAATGTAACTACTGCTACCATGACCAAAATTTCTAGGTTTTTATAGCTTCACTTCAACATCGATATATTTTTTTTTCAGAAAAGACCTAATTTATTTTAGTCACCAACATATCCTTCTTAGGAGCAATATTTTAAGTCAAATTAATCTCCTCAGAAAACTCACAAAGACCAGTTAATAAAGGATAGGTGAAGCCAAAACATCAGAACTATATCTCAAAGAATAATAAGCTTGATAAAAAGAAAGAGATGTTGAAAATTTATTTAGAATGCAATCAATTATCATTCCCTTCATCTAATACCAAACACATGAAGGACACCCTATAGAAACGTGATGATGCAGACAACTGCCTCCATCTTCACAGCAATACATTACTTGCTATTCTGTAAGGGGTACTGCATCATGTTCAGAAGCAACACATGATATTCAGTGTGTGAAACAGTCTGTCATTTATTAATACCAGTGTATACATTGCAAATCAATCTAAAGGTCCAAAACATATAATAAATAAAGCTGCAGAACCAGATGAGATTCAACAGGTAAATTGAAGCAACAGCAGAAGATTTGCAAATATATAGTGCAACAGTACCTCTTTTATTCTTTCCTCGAGTGAATTCCTTGGCCTTTTCAACTTCAACAGCAGCCTTCTTTACAAGTACTTTCTCCTTTTTCTCTAGCATTTCAAGTGTCTATTCAAGGTACAATAAAAACTTAGTAACCAGGTGACAACAAGAATCACAGTCACCAAAGACAATCACGCTTTGGACAAGATGCGACTGCCCAGGAAAAGGCTAACCGTTATGCAAACTTTATACAATTTTATTTGGAGACCCAAGAAACCTCAGATTAATTTCTTAAGGCACATCACCATCTATAAAATCCAGCTAAAGGTGAAACAAACGTCTCAAATAAGTTTAACCAAAAATACAAACCAAGAAGAAAGATTCCCCTCCCACAATGAAAAATAAATAATCAAAAAGCGATAATACCTCATTTAATTTGTCTAATGTTGTTAGAGCATTGGTTTCCTGCTTGGGTTTCCCAAAAAGCCGGTTAAACATGGTTGATCCGAATTCGTAAATCAAAACACTGCCCCGATCTTCTGCATCAGAGGGAAATATATAAAATCAAAAACAAAATAAACGTATGGTATGCAGAAGAAACAAAATCCCCCGATTCCAAAAATCAATACCGATCTAGCGAAAACGATCAATCGAATTTCGTACAATTAAAATAAAAACAAAAAAAGGGAAAAAAATGAATATTAAAAAATAGGATTAAAAGCGCATACCTTTAAAGCTTAGATACGATTAGGGTTTGAATTAGAGTAGAATTGAACGGTGGGAAAAGGAGGAGGTAGGTTTTGTTTGGGAACTGGGGCTTTTTCTTAAGCGTGTTGCAATCAGAAATGGAGAAGGAAGCTGCTTTGCCTTTTCTTCACGGCGTTGATGTCACTATCTTTCCACGTGGCATCAATTAAGTGGTTTTTGTTCTATGGTTCCCATCTTTATGTCTCCTCACTCTGCTCTTTGATTTCCAATCTTGCCATTCAAATCACATACCTTTAATGGGTAAGAAACAGTTTTTCATTTTTTTTTTTTTAACTGAAGCATTTATTTTTGTAAAAAATTTAAATAATATATTTATTTATTAAAAAAAAATTATATATATGTATACATACATATAGATGTATATATATGTGTATGGAAATCGATATATGTATATATAAATACATATGTATATGTATGTATATAGATACATATATATATACATACATATGCGCGCACATGTACATATATGTATATGTATATATATATGTATATATATATATTCATATGTATATGTATATGTATGTATGTGCACATATATATACATATCCATGTGTTTGTGTGTATGCATGTACTACATATACTTATGTATGTACGTACGTATGTATGTATGTATGTACACACACGCACACATATATATATATATATATATATATATATATATATATATATATATATATATATATATATATATATATATATATGTGTGTGTGTGTGTGTGTGTATGTGTATGTGTATTAAGATTATTCAGAAAATTTAAAAAATATTTTTTATTAATTTATTAATTTTTTATTTTAAAAAATTAAAAAATTAATTTTTTATTCTCTATTTTATAAAACTGGCTAAAATAAATATGATATCGATTTTCTATATAAATTTTTTTTAAAAAAATGAAGTAATTTTTTATAAATGAACAGATTCTTTTAATTTTAAAATATTAGTATAATAAATTTGAATAAAACTAATTTAAATTAGCATATTAGCATGCATTCCAAAAACAAACTTAATTTGAAATACTATTTAGCAAAATAAATTTGTTACTCCTCTAATTTGTTTGGATTTAAATGTGACTTTTTTATTTGATTTTTCAATTAATCAAATGTAGCATTAGAAAATAAATTGTTGACTGCTAGTAGAATTACCTGAATTTCACACCCTTATTTAGTTAAATTGAATAAAATATTTTAAGCGAAAATGAATGTAAATACTAAAAATTAAAAAAGAGTGAGCCTTGGATGAAAAAATTGTTCTTTTAATTTGATGGATTTGGAATAGAGCATTTGAGAGTAAAGTCAGAAGTTAGTGCTTGATAGTTAAGTTAGAGAGAGCCTGAAGAGAGAGAGTTGATAGCTCAAAAGGAGAGTAAAGGTATTGATAACACGGTATCATCTTCCAGGTTTAAACAAAACCTGGGCCCAAAGCTTAGACTTTGGCCTCAAAAATGCTTGGTGCTTGACGTGCAAGCGCTGGAGCATTGGCTGGATCGAATCAATAGGATTGATGGAACGAACAATCTTGTCAATCCACTGTCACACAGCAAAGCCCACACCTCCAACCTGCTCCTTGTCACGTCGTCGTTCCCCTACTCTAATATCCATGTAGCCCTGCTTAGGCACTCAAGTGTACTCTCATACCGTCTGTAAATAGCTAATGTATAGTGGATTCAGATACACAAAACTTAAAACCATCTATCTCTAGATTCATATATCTCCAAGTTACTGAATTGAGCTTCGAAGTGCTCCTGCTCGATCCGACTAGGTAAAGCTTCTTGTAGGTCCTCACCCAACACGATCGGATCTTATGACCATCGACTCATCTTAGAGTTTTGATAACTCAGACATTATCAATTGGTGTTTTCATTAAGAGCTATAGCGAGATCAAGATCATCTGGACGCATGACACCAGAAGGAAGCAATAGAGCCAATAATGGTCAAGAGGATTCTAGGCTTGTTGGGAGGCAAAATGAGATCCATAGGTCCCCTAGGTGAGCTGACCTCTTGCCTGAGTTCAACGATGCAATATTGCAACAAGTTGAAAATACTCTCATCATCGTAAGAGACATGAGAATGCTTTTGTAACACCCTTAAGGGAACAGTTCATTTCGATACGAAATTAAGCGATAAACGATAAAAAAAAATTTTTGCTATTCCAAAATTTATTTACTGCCAAGCGATTTCGAGACAATTTAATATCTTCAACTCGTTGGTTTATAACAATCTAAATTACTATTCATTTTACAAAATTTCGGCAACACAACGGCTAGAACTTACTAGCCTCCTGAAAAAAACCAAACAATCGCACAGCCTCTCAGAGGCACAATAAAATACATATTCATATTCTAAACATTCGTTCACAGAACTAAAGTAACTATTTAAAAATCATTGACTATCAAACATATAATCTCAGACATACAATATTTTCCATTTCAAAAACAGTAACTTGAATATAAATCAGTTCTTTACTCTCACTAGCTAAGTATATACATGCCAAAAATACTAAAATAATTATAACTGACTCTTCTTCTTCTTCTTCTTCTTCTTCTTCTTCAATTTCTGCATCTTTATTTACCGGCTCCTGCAACGCTTCATAACTTGCACGCAGTATACACTACGTGCTGAGCACTATATATGCTCAGTGATGACTACTAATCTTAGAATTTTTCAATTAAAACATAATTACATTCATTATGCAAGCTTTCATTCTCACATTGTCAAAAATTTCTTTTAATTCTCATAACACTATTTTCAATGGTCTACCGATACTTTGATAATCTTTTTACTTTGGTTCCATACTTCCAATTATTTAACAATACGTTCTTTTGTGATTCGGTTGCATTTGACTTTTATCTTTACATTTCTTACTTTGACTTTTGCTTAATCTTTGTCATACATTCTCTTATAACGATTTACATTAAACCTTTTAGCTATATTCTTTGTTTGTTCATTTCAATACAATTATTATTTCGTTAACACTATCCATTATTAGTTGCCTCTTTAATGGTATACTCAGTTCATTATTCAATTTCTTTCTTGATTTCAGAGTTACTTTTTAATTACCATAATTTTCATTTTAACTATTTATTCTCTCATTTTACTTTGACTTTAAATACATAATCACTATTCTTATTCGAACTTTTCAGTTTCTAATAATAATTGGTATATCGAATACCAATTAGTTCTTACTGATCTTTTTCACGTAACATTTCATTTTTCACTTTTCTTTACGAAGACTTATTTTTAAATTATGTAATCGTTACTTACTATTTTATCATTATAAGACAATTATTTTTCATTTTCATTCATCAACTTCACTTTTTGGGAAACATTACAGTTTTAATCCCAACCTTTTCACTTTCTTTCAGTCAAGTCATTTTTCATTTACAATTTTTTCTTTTAATTCACTTTTGCATTTTTTGATTTATTCTCATCAATATGCCCCTAGTGTAATAAAACAGGGCTTTCAGATAAGATATGCGGGACATGGATCCCAAAGATCCCCATTGAACAGATTGAGAAATGATCTCGAAAGATCAAGTCTCACAAAGCAGATATCATATACACTTTCACTTACACTTTACACTGAAGCTATGGAGATCAAAGATCTTACTCATAGCAAAGCAAGTCACCATGACTTGCACCACGGTAGGGTGTCCCTATGACTAGCCAAATATATCCTGTATAAGAATATCACTATCTGGCTATTGCTAAGGGCAAAAACAATTAAAAAAAAATTCTGAATGATTTTCAAACTTTCAATAATTTTAATTTCTTTCCTTTTTCTTAAAACAGTACATCTTGTCAAATGCATTTTTTTAGTGCTTTTGACCATTCAATAACTTTTTCTTTTAGTTTACTTTTTTTTCAATTACTTTATCTTTTCGATCACTTTTTGTGAATTATTTTACAATAATTCAATCTGAACATTTAATATATTTTTTTCAGACATATAACTTTTGCATTTACTTACTTTTAGCCAAATATTATTTTCATACTTTTATACACTTGGTGAATTATATTGTTATAATTCACCATTTCTTCTTTTTCTTTAACACTTTATGAATTATTTCTTAATAATTCAATAATTGATTTTTTTAGCAATCTTTCTTATAGACTAATTTATTTTGATAAATTAGCCAATAATTTCTTTTACAAATCTTTGAACAATTATGAATTATATTAATATAATTCATTATTTCATTTTTCGGAATTTCATTAATTGGCCTTATCATTTTTTTTTATACGGGAGTAATTTAATTCACATTAATTTGCCAACTTTTACTTGTTTATTAAATTATTTCTTCATTTACACATAATACATACACCAATATTCAACTTACAATTTCTCTAATAATTGCCATAATTTATCTAAAAATTCACGGGCAATTTATTTTATGTCTATTATCATTTTAAGATATAATTAAAAAAAATCATCATTTTCATCAATTACATCATTCAATAAATATTTTAAAAATATTCATTTAATCCCTATAAATTTCATAAAAAATTATGGATGTATTATTTCATATTTTCTATCAAATTGAGGCTTAATTTCATTAAATTAAATAACATATAATTCAATTCTTTTAAAGGAAATTTTCAGCCAACATAGGAAATTTCCTTAATTCAAATCCTACATTATACTAAGTTTAATTAAAGTCTAATTGCACAATTATAACATCAATTACAATTTTTTTCAATAATTCAATATTTTTTCTTAATAAATTTAAAGTAAAATTCAACAAATTTAGGAGAAATTAAAGGATTTCATAGTCACATACCTTAAGGGTCAAATTTGCTGGTTAAAATGCTCGTCGGACCAGTCGTTGGAGCTTTGCCGGAGCTCCGGCGGTGACAATTTGATATTGCCATCTCGTAGATCAGGATCCCAAGGTCCCTTTTCCCAAAGTCACGTGCCCCAATACTTCATCGTTTGGTCAAAATCCACCTCAAAGCCATTGGTCCCCCCACCCCCCATCTCCTCATCACGGGTGAGAGAGGCTCGATGGAGGACACTGGAAGGCTTGCCTTGCCATTAGGAGTTGACCGGTGGTCATAGAGTTGTCATCGCCGCTTTGGATCGTCGAAAAAGAGGAGAAACCAATCGGTAGAGGGAGGGAAAAATTAAGCTGTTAACGACGAATATACATGCCACTGAAGTCAGATGCCGGTGAGAGAGGATTATGGTGCAGGCACGCGAGTCATCGCTGCTAACAGCGACAAACGCGGTGGCTGACCGAAACTTCCTTCTTCAGGCCTCTCTTTCCCGATTCACTATTTCCTTATTTATTTTTTTCATTCATTTCTTTTCTTTCTTTATTCCTTCTCTCTTTGTTCATTTTTCAATGAGAATACTATTCTTTCTTTTGTTTTTAGTTTGGATGTCAACAATTACATCATGAGCCAATTAATTCATTTTAAGGGTCCACTACTACTAGTTTTGCTCCATTACGCAATTATACACCTTTATGTTATATTTTATTATATAAATACCATAAATATATGAATACGTATTACTTTACCCACTTGGGTCGGTTCTTTTTTCATTTATAAAAATTGCAATTACACAATTTTTTTTATTCCTTGTTGGTAATAATAAAATAATAATTCACGTGGATAGCAACAATTAACCTTACAAAAAAATTCTCATAGATACAGCAACAATATTTAAAAAAATTAATAAAAAAACAATAGCTAATCCACTCCACGATAACATAAATTCCTTCTAATTGGAATCGAGCAAAGCCTACACATTACACACACACTTATATATATATATATATATATATATATATATATATATATATATATATATATATATATATATATATATATATATATATATATATATATATATATATATTTTGGATAATTTAATTATTCATAAGTTTTTGTTTTTAGTGAATATATATATATATATATATATATATATATATATTTACTAAAAACAAAAATTTATGGATAATTAAATTATCCAAAAGAATTTCCACTTGCCCTCATAAATTTTTTTATTTAAAAGTTCCATAATATTTATCACATCAAAAATAGGTGGAACATGAATTTTTGGTTGAATCGAAGTCTTTTATCAGTCCGATTCAAACTTATCGGTCCGATTCGATAACTATCGGTGTCACCAAAAAATTCAATTATCATTACCAAAATATTCTACACAAAAATTAAGGTAGACCTCCAAAATTTGGTAATATTCGGAGTTTATTTGATATTTTTAAAAATTTATGCAAAAATCAAGTCACCTTCTGTAGTAGAAAAATTGACTCGCTACATTTTTCATATTTTTGACTTTTTGATATCCATTTGACCTCTGTTTCACTTCAAATTTCAACACCGAACTCACCATGACCAATATTTTCCATTGATGCAATAAAATATTTTTGACTTTCGAATGTACTTTTCGGCTCGAAAAATACTATTCACTGTCGGAAAATACTGTTAACGGCTAATCCGGTATTGAGGTCATTATAGCTTTTCATCGATTTCATTAGGAGCATTGTCTAAACCATTCGCAAAGGCAAAATGCCGCATAGCTCCATACGGAGTTGTGGATATGAGACTGTGGAAGAAAAACTGAGAAGGCGAAGGAATAGAGGTTTGTTCATCAGCAAACTGTGAGTGCAGAATAGCAGAATAACAGGTGTGTATCCCAATGCGCCAGCCTCGGGAAGGAATGATAAAGGCAATGAGACTACCTCCTCAAGCAGGGATCGCACCAACCAGCCAAGCTGCTCATCTATCGCATCAATAGGAGATGACCTGTCATACATGTGTACCCCTGCCAGGCGCCACTAGAAGAAAATTAAAGGGGAAGGTGATTTGCAAACGAAAAGCAGATAGGACAAATGTTTTAAGCAAAAGCTCAAACAATTTGGTATGGGGAACCACAGAAGAGGCATATTTGAACTAATACCTACGAAAATACAACGTCTCCCTTCTGCCGGAAGATAAAAAACTTTGAACTACCTCCCAAGTAAAGAGATATAATCATGGATACGTATACGGGCAAAACTGACCTAGCCACCCATATGGCATAGTATCTTACCAAGGTACAAGTCTACACCTACGATGAGAGATTCACCTGCAAGATCTTCCCCACCACACTAGGAGGAGACGTGCTGAATTGGTTCCATGAGCTACCTCAAGAGCCAATCACCTCCTTTAGACAGTTGAAAGATTTGTTCACAATAAGATTCATTGTGCAAACATGAGCGCCGAAGTCGGTCAGCGACCTATGCAACCTTTATATAGGGTCTGATGAATGTTTTAGAAACTACATGGATAGGTTCCAAACCATGACGTCTGAAGTTAAGAACGTGAGTGTTGAGACTGCGACTAATGCTCTAGCCAGAGGAATCCATGATCAACCCTTATTCGAATCACTCACTATGAGACCACCTACGGACTTCTCCGACCTGATGGATAAAGTTAGGCAACAAATCCAACTGGATGATTCCCTATGATCCAACAGGTGATGAAGGTGATGGATAGATTATAATACCCAGATGGATGATCGACCCAGAGGGGCTCTAGTGCCTAATAGAATTGTAAGAAGCTTAGGCAGGGCATCCACATCTGAGAATTTAGGTAAGTGAAAGGAAGCCAAGCAAGGCAAGTCCGAACGGTCCACCAATCACCCTGTGTGGACCTTTACCTTGCTCAACTCTAACTCGCACAAGTCCTAATGTGGATTAAAAAAAAGCACAAAAAGGTGAACTGGCCCAAGAAACTTTTTAAGCGGTTACGGAGCAAGAGAGACCCAAGCAAGTATTGCGAATTCCATCAAGACATCAGTCATACGATTGATGAATGTTACTCGTTAAAAGAAGAAATAGAACGGCTCATACAAAAGGGGTCATTGAAGAAATTTGTAAGCCCTGCAAGAAGAAAGATTTCATGCAAGCCATCTCCTAAAAAGGGGGACAATTCGGGCTCTGATGATGATGATGAGCGCAGAAAGTTCGGGAGCACAGGTCAACATAGACCATATGCTGGGGTGATTAATATGATCGCTCGAGGATCATCTTATGGAAAAGATCTCTCTCGAAAAAAAAGGGGGAGGGAGTTTACTTTTCCCACTGATCCAAAACACTCTGGCCAGTTTTCATCTCCTAAAAAGATGTGAGATACTTAAAGTTCCCTTACTAAAAAGCTCTGGTCATCAGTGCAAGGGTCTATAACTTTCTTATCAAAAGAATTATCGTGGATAACAGAAGTGTCGTAAATGTTCTAACATTTGAAGCTTACAAAGCGATGGGGCTACTGATAGGGGAGCTACGATCGAACACTACACCGCTGATAGGATTAGGCAATGCCACCATACCTGTGGTGGGGTATGTCGAGTTATTCGTCAAGTTAGGCTAGGAGGCAGTCATTCATGCTTTTAAGGTAACATTTATTATCATCGATATAAGTTTCACCTATAATGCGATATTCGATAGGCCCTTGCTTTTCCAGACCAGGGCCATCACTAGCATATGATACATAGTCATAAAAATACCCATCGAGCAAGGTGTCTCCATCTTGAGAGGAGATCAAAAGGCATCTAACGAGGCGTACATCTCTATAATCAAGTAAAACAGAGAGCTCTACATGGTGGAGCCGAAGCTGGAACAAATTGAGAAAGTTGAGCGCCTAATAATGGACCCCGCTTGAAAGGTAGAAGCAAGAGAACTCTCAAAGGGTAAATGCATTCAAATCGAAAATCACATTGGCAAAGAAGTCGACGAAGTAGTGATGCAGGTGTTAATGATAAATTAATTAGACCTCTTTCGCGTGGAAGTCGGAGGACATTCCTAAAATATACCTGCAAGTCATTACACATAAACTAAATACTGACCCAAGTTACCGACTGGTCAAGCAGAAACTTCGCAGACATACCTTCGACCAAAAGAAATTCATCTTAAAAGAAGTCAATCGACTCCTAAAGGCAGGAACGATCCATGAGGTAGCCTACCCAAAATGGATGACAAATGTGGTCTTGGTAAAAAAGAAGTCTGGAAAGTTCAGAATGTGTGTCGATTTCACTGGTCTCAACAAAGCCTACCCAAAAGATAGCTATCTACTGCTAAGTATAAACCATCTAATAAAGCAACAACATGCCATGCAATTTATTTGTTACTAGATGCTTATGTTGGATACCATCAGATCCTAATGTGGCTCTTAGATCAAGAAAAAACAAGCTTTATCACAGACAATGGAACCTTCTTCTACAAGGCGATGCCGTTCGATCTAAAGAGCATCAGTACCACATACTAGTGCCTGATGAATAAAATCTTCCAAGATCAAATTGAAGAAAACATCAAAGTTTATGTCGATGATATGATCATCAAGAGAAAAAGCCCTGAAGAACACTCCACTGATTTAGCAAAAGTCTTCAACACTTTGAATCGGTTTCAAATGAAGTTGAATTTGGAGAAATGTGTCTTTGACATACCGTCAAGAAAATTTTTACGTTTTGTGGTCTTGCAGAGGGGGATAGAGACCAACTCAGAGAAAATACCAGCGATCCTAGAAATGTAACCCCTAAGGAACATTAAAGACGTTCAAAAACTGAACAGACGAGTCACAACCCTGGGGAGATTCATTTTCTCCTCAACCAAGTGTGCCTTTCTTCAAAAAACTGAGAAAGAACGACACATTTGACTCAGGAACGGACTGCCATCAAGCATTTGACGAACTAAAGAAATTTCTCATGGCCCCCTCCCCCCAGCCCCCATGTTGATCTTGTCGATCTCAGGAGAAAATATTTTCTTATACCTGTCATTATTTAGGGAAGCTATTTATGAGTGTCTTGGTCAAAGAAGAAGAAACACAACAGCTACCCATTTATTATATCAGCTAAGTGCTGATAGGTCTGAAGCTGAGGAAAGGTCCAACTGAGTAGCTAATCATTGTACTAATGATGTGCACTCGCAAAGTTGAGGCGATATTTTGAAACTCACACCATCATTATCCGATCAGATTAGCCTCTTAGAAAGATTCTATAAATGCCTAACCTAGAAGGCAAAATACGAAGTGGGCTATAAAGCTACAATCATGGGACATGAGGTACAAATCAAGGAATGTAATAAAGGCCCAAGCCTTAGCTAATTTCATCATTGAATTCACAACAAATGGCAAAATAATATAGTAGTCCCCAAAAATGTCTTGAAAAATAATTATTGATGGAACCTCAAACAGTGCTAGAGGAGAAATCAGAATATTCATAAAGGGACCCTTCAGCATCACAATCAGGTAGCAATCAAACTTAGCTTTAAAGCATCAAATAATGTTGCAAAGTATGAAGCGTTGTTGCAAGGTTTGAGGCTAGTCAGGGTAGTACGACCAGAAATCCTCAAAATCAAAAGTGATTCTCAGTTGGTGACTAGTTAGGTGTCAAGTACCTTTGAAGCTAAGGAAGATTTCATGAAAAGATACTTGGTGAAAGTCAAGACTACTCTGAGGGAGCTAGAAGAGGACGGGTCAACATGGATCCTAGAGAAAGTATCTGGGGAAAAAACAACAATGGTCGATTGACTGGCTAAGATGTTTGGCATAGGCAAGCACGAAATCGAAGAAGAAGTAATCGCCATAGAACAACTCTCCTCTTCCCTTGACGAGCCAAAATCAATGGAAATCGAACAATAAACCAGCCCCTAGATGGCCCTGATTGAGAGATTCACCCGAACGGGCAAGGTTCCCATAGACAAGGCCAAAGCCCGAAAAGTATATCGAAAATCTCTCAGTTATTCCATAATTGACAACGAGTTATACAGGAAGGCATTTAGTCACCCCTGGCTCAAATGTGTGATGAAGGAGGAAGGTGATTACAAACTTAAAGAAATCCATAAGGGCATCTACAGCGCGCATGAAGCCAACAGGGCGATTGCAAGAAAGGTGCTACAAACTAGCTCCTACTAGCCTAGTATCTTCAAATATGCCCAAAACAGAGTAAAGAGGTGCCCGTAATGAAAAATATATGGCATAATTATTAGATAGCCTGTGGCAAACCAGTAGCCTATCGGAGTATCATGGCCATTCGATCGATAGGGATTGGACATTTTGGGTCCTTTTCCTCAAGGCAAATGACAAATGAAGTTTCTTGTTGTCGCTATTAACCATTTCTTTAAATGGATTGAGGTAGAGCCTTTCACATAACAGCCAAAAAAATTAAAAACTTCGCCTGAAAAGAGATCATCTGCAGATATAGCCTCCTTAAGTTTTTTGTGACTGATAATGGCAAACAATTTGATAGTTTAACATTTAGAAACTTCTGCTTTGGTCTAAACATCGGACTAAGATTTACTTCAGTCACCCATCCAAAAAGCAATGGGATGACAGAGGTCTCCAACCGGACCATCTTGATGAGACTAAAAAAATGACTAGGCAAAGTAAAGGCCAGCTGGACAAAAGAGTTGCAAAGTATCTTATGGTCTTACTGAACTTTTCCTAGGACCGGTACTCACCATACACCTTTCTTTCTAGTGTACAGATCAGAGGCAATCATACCAGTGGAGATCAGGATCTCATTTTATCGTTTAACCTTCTACTTCGATCAGGGTAACACCTAAGAAAGGTGTCAAGACCTAAACCTGGTAAAAGAAAGGAGAGAGGACATTTACAGGAAAATTGTTGCTTATAAACAAAGAATCGCCAAGTATCATAGTAGAAGGGTAAGGTTTAGAGCTTTTAATATTGGCGATCTAGTTTTGAGAAAGGTTGAGATTGGCACAAGCAATGTCGGAGTGGGGAAACTGATGCCTAACTGGGAAGGGCCCCATAAAGTTGCCAAGGTCCTCGATGCAAACACCTACAAGTTGCGAACTCTAGAAGGGTTCGACATCCCTAGAAGTTGGAATGTCGAAGTACTCAAGAAGTACTTGATGTTGTGCTGTAACTTAAAATTATCAAAAATAAAGAATTTCCTTCATGTGTGAAATGGCTTACAAAACCCATACGCTAAGCTCGATGTAGATCCCAAGCAGTAATAGCGAGGGTTAAAGTCCACCACTCATGAACATTTTGCTTTTACTTCTCTTGAGTTAAAATTGGTGCAACAAAATCGATCTGAATGCCCACCCATTTAACTCGATGTACGAAGTGCAATATGCATCCCAAGTTAAAAAGAGAGATCTAAAAGAAACCATGATTGAATAGTCGGCTAATCGTGCCCATCAATCATATCACGCGCTTACAAACAATGGAAAGAATTGAAATTTTTAACTTGTACCAATCAAAATAATATTGGAATATAAGTGATTTAGAGACTTTACAATCTTTCTAACTATTCAAGAAGTATTTTTGTTCATCCATTCACAAGCTCAATTATGCTATTACGATGCAATAGAACAAAACAGCACAATGAAACCAAAGTCCGTGGCTTCATTAAAAAGTCTTTTTCTACAAAATTACACATTATGTGCTAATTACGAATTATCTATACATACGATATATTAAGATGCCATCTTGGAGACTTATGCCTCAATCGGCTCAACAATCGACACCACACCAAACTCCACACTTGGTATGTTGGGAAGATCTACATTGGGCAAGAGGGAAGACCCCGCAACGAGATGCTCAGATGGCAGATTAGGAACTAGCATTATAGGCAGAATACGAACAATCTTGAGCCTCATAAGAGGTCTTTGAACGGACTCAAGATCCGCTATGTCCCCACCCTCGATCTCAGTTACATCCTTGGGCTCCCCCTTTGTTTCCTCATCCTCAAGCAGATCCTACTCGTCATCACTAGATGATGGGTTGAGCAGTACCTCAGGATCCTCCATCCAATCAAGAGTGGTATCGGGAAAATACCTCTCAGCTTTGTGCTTAAGTTGAACGATAATGTCGACCTGGGCTTTAGCCAGTTCTTTAATGAGGCTATCTCTCTGAGAGGCCAGCTCCTCTGTGTGTTTGCCAATGAGAGTGCTCTCTTTCTCCTTAAAAGCGCTATTTAAGGCCTTTTGCTCTGCAACAGCCCTATCTCTATCCTTAACATCCCTATCATGCTTGGAGGAGATGCGGTAGCAATCTACAGCCAGTTTAGCATTATCCCCTTTAAGCCTTTGCAAATGAGCACTGTCTCCTTTCAGCCTCTCCTCTAACTCAGCAACCTTCTCTCGTAACACACCTAACTCGGCAATCACCTTTAAGGAACCCTCAGTTAGGCTGAGGTTCTCCGCCTTCAAGTCTAAATTTTCCTAGGCGACCACTTTAAGCTTCCCCTTGAGCTCTTTCTCCACCCAAATGCTATCCTCCCACTTTGCTTTAAAATAAATGGTCTAACCATGAAGCCGTATATCCCACTTTATAACCTAGCCATGGGTAAAATACACAATGAGTAACGAAGCAAGAAAAAAAAACCCGACTCATCAAAAACCAGGAGCAACAATAAAGAAATAACCTCCAAACATACAATTTTAAATCCCCCAAACTCTTACCTTAGAGGATTATGGTCTTCCATCACTTGGAAGTCTTTCTCATCAAATAGCCTTTTGGACGAAGGACGCCACGGGGGAATCTAAGACAAAATACTTCTGCATAAAGTGCTCCTTTAGCGCATCCTTCATAGAAGTGGATCTCCGCCCAGGCTTTGCTCTTGGCTCCTCCCTAATTGCACTGCTCGAGATTGTCTCTTTGCCTTTGGCCCTTTCGACCACCTCTGTGAATGCTCCCCCGATAGGTCTCGCCGTTGTGAGGATAGTAAGAGGGTCAGACACAGGAAATGTATACTCAGATGATGATTCTTCCTTGAGCTTCATCCTTTGCAAAAAGAGACGAGCTACAGGGATGGACTTAGCAGGGGCAATAAGCATCATGCTGACACCTACAGGACTTACTGATAGCTCTGCAACAGGGGATTCAACACCCTTAGAAGAACCTCTACCTCGAGAGGACTCGCTTGGAGCATGCCTTGATCCTTTGTGCTTCTCAACCTCAAAAGAGGACAACCTATTTCTCGTCCTTTTTCTTGTCGTGTTTCTTTTCCTTTGCAACCCTTCTCATCACAAACTGCTATGTCATGGCTCTGGCTATCTCGTTCGTCACATCTCTTATGCTAGCTATTGCAGTTGTAAACAAAAAAAAGAAAAGAATAAGAAAGAAAATAGAGAGAATATAGCAGGGGGCAGAAGCAAGCGAGACAAAAAGAGATAAGTACTTCACACTAAAATCTTGCTACAACTATATATGCAATGCATGATAGATAGATAGATAGATAACATGATAGGCTCCCTATAATATTTCTTAATGCTCACATTCTGCATCTCCCCCCTTCAAAGAGTTCTCCGGCTTACCCATAGTCTGCAGTAGCCAATCAAATTTGTATAGACTTCCCTTCCAGTCTATGGCCTTAGTCAACTTATCAATGTCGGTTGCATACAGATACACACCACTGGCCTGATCCTCCAGAGAAGTCACCCTATCCGATCGGGCGATCGATATGCCAAATCCCTCTACTTTTCCCTATAAGGAAAAACTTCTCCTTGTAGCCCTTCATTGACGAAGGGAACATAAATAGCTTCTTCCCTGACCTACTGGTGAAGTAATACTCTATACCTTCAGTCTGGCTGGATATGCAGAAAAATGGATAAAAAGATCTAGAGTCAGGGCCACTGCTTCAATTTTGCAAAGTATTTTAAAGCAGGCTATCGCTCTCTAGCCATCAGGATTCAATTGATTCGGCGCAAGCCTATAACCGTTGAGAATGCGGATCTCAAAAATGTTGAGTGGAAACCTAAACCCTCCATCCAAACTCCAAATATGGCAGATAAATCACTCATTCTTGTTCACGCCAAATGGGCCCTTTATCATTGCCATGGAATTAGGGCACTTCATCATGTATAAATCGTCTGGTAAACCATACTTTTATTTTATTCTCGACACCTCACTCTCCATCAAGATAGAATGTTTCTCCACAACAGGTTTGTTCTCATATTGCTCAACAAAACTCATATCAAGGGATTGACTGCTGCTGGAAGCCATTTTTTAAAGAGGAAGAGAAGCAAAATGATTCCTATTCTCAACCAAAAATTGAAGGCCCAAACTAGAAAGTCCCTTAGAGGATTCAGAGGCAAGACAAACAAAAGTGAAATGTGAAAAAATGAGAGGGAAACATAGGACACGCAAGTAAAAATTACTTACTTGGGCAAATAAATTCAAGATTTGAAAAAACTCTTGAAGCTTGAAAATTTGGGAAATGTGAGAAGAAATTTCAGCAGAGCTTCACCAGAAAAATCAATAAAAAGCAGAAAACGATCCCTGAAAACTGCATATTTATACAAAGAGACTCTTCAGGTACGCCAACCAGACCCTGCCACACATTAAAAAGAAACGTCATGCCAGCCCAGACATCGAAGCGTCATTCTCCACACACGTGCTTGTCTTTAAGCAATGGCAGCTATCCGATTAATGATCATTCGATTGGGCAAATGATTGTACAATCTTTGCTAAACTAACTTTCGAATGATCGAACACCTGTTTAAGGGGGGACGAGTGATAACACAGTATCATCTTCTAAACCCAAACAAAGCCTGGGCCCAAAGCCCAAAGACTTTGGCCTAAAAAATGCCGGATGCGTGACAAGCAAGCACTGGAGCATTGGCTGGATCGAATCGATCGGATTGATGGGACCGGTAATCTTATCAATCCATTGTCACACAGCAAAGTCCACGCCTCTAACCTACTCTTTGTCACATCGTCGTTCCCCTACTCTGACATCTCTGTAGCTCTTCTTAGTCACTCGAGTGCACTCTCATACCATTTATAAATAGCCCAATGTACAGTGGGTGTAGGTATGCAAAATTTGAAACCATTTCTCTCTAGATTCATATATCTCTAAGTCACTTACTTGAGGTTCAGAGTGCTCCCACTCGGTTTGATCGGGTAAAACTTCTTGTAGGTCCTCACCCAACAATCGAATCTTATGACCATCGACTCATCCTGGCATTTTGATAAATCAGACGTTATCAGGTATTATTGGCTTGATGAAATTTGACCTTTTTATAAAAATCTTATGAATATGTCAAATTTTGATATTGTAAATGCAAGTGCATTATCTTATACTTTCTTCATTATCTTATATTTTATGTAACTTTTTTAAGTAAAATTTAAATTTTATTTTTTTATTATTTTTAAATTTTTAATATAATTTAATTTTTTAATAAAAAATAGTTTATTTAGAATCAATTATATTTAATAATTTAATTAAAATATTGTAATTTAATATTAAATTTAGATCCAATTAATATTTTTTATTTTTATAAAAATAATAAAAGTAACATATAAAAAAATAAAAATAATAATTATGGGGAAAATTTTTAAATAATATTTTTTAATAAAATATTTTGATTTTTGAGATTTATCAGAAAATATGTGTAAGTTTGGAGTTTTTTTTTATGAAGGTACAACGAATAATAATTGTTTCCATCCCAACACAATATATAACAAAAAACATTAAATCAAACTCTTACTTGTATCCATCATATATAACAACTTCGAAGGCCATAATTGCATGCATCTTGTGCTGCACAAAAGCTTGGCAAAGCTCCCTGTACCCGCTTTTGTAATGCTCCTACAAGAAACAAAGCTGCTTTATTTAGGCATCAGCATCATTAATCAAAATTTTGATTAATCTAAAAATTAATTTAATAATTAAATCAAAATTTTAAATTTATTATTTTTATTTTAAAAATTAATAGTTAACCAATTTAAAACCGAAATTGAATATATATATATATATATATATTATGAATTATATTTTAAATTTTACACTTATATTTTTCAATTTTTATATAATTTATAAATATTATAATATATAATTTTGTAAAATATATATTTCTAGTAAATAAATATTAAAATTATGTATATAATTAACTTTCTGTTGTTGATTTTATATTGAATATTTTTAATTTTTATAATTAATTATGAAAATTTTATTTTTATTTTGATTATTTTAATGAATATTATATTTAATTAGTATTTTTTCATTTTTAAAGTATTTTTAACTATTAAAAATAATATTATAAATTGTATAATTTATTAAATTTATATATTAAAATTTTTTAATGGTTAACCGATAAATCAATTCGAAAAATCGAGTTAAAAATTAAAATTGATATAACGGTTAACCGATAATAATAAATTTATTTAAAAAAATTATTAATAAACCGGTTAATCGGTTCATACTCGTCCTAGTTTTATTGCTTCCCTTTTCTCCTCAGCTCCCGTACAAATTTCACTTCTCCGCTCCAGTACAAAATACGGCAAAAACAAGGTTTAAATAATGCAGCACAGTATTGCATTTTCGGGCATTGTGGGAACCATGTCTGACAATGCAGGAGTGGCTAAATCTTTCGTGATTTCTGGTTCATTTGCATGCGGGTCCGTCCTCTAATGATAATGTGTTTTAATAAAAAATTTCAATTCATAAATATTTTTTGATAAATTTTAAAAATCAAAATATTTTATTAAAAAATATTATTTAAAAATATTTTCCGTAATTATGTTGTACAAATAAAATCAATATTTTAAAATACTGGATTGAAGTTATTCTATGTTTTGATTATCACCTAAACATGATTACTCATCGCGAGTCAAAATAATATTGCTTTAAATTTGAATTAAAAGCCTTCTCATAGTGAACACCGCCGTGCAATTGCAAGGGAACAAAATTATTAACTTTTCCATTAAAAAAAAAAAAAAGAGAATGTACATTAAAAATGAAATATTAATCTACATCGCAATACACTCAAGTAGATCTTGACGTTGCTTCATAATCCGCCACCTGTATCCAATGATTTCACCATCATTGTATTATTTTTAATTAACAGTTCGTTCATCTTCGTTTCTCTTTCCTCTGTTTGATTGCTCCCCCAGTCTTCAGTTTGATAACGAAAACAATCTCTCCCAAAGGTCCATTCTTTAATCTGCAAAGATTAATGGGTCTCTTCAAGATTGTATTTTGGATTGTAGCTATCTATTTATTTACCCCAAAATCCATATCTTCTCTTACCACAGAAGAACTAGCTCAAATCCCTGTCAATTTCCTTGACATTGCAAAGAAACCAGAGCTTTTAGATTACATGGTTAATATTAGAAGAAGAATCCACGAGAACCCAGAACTTGGTTTTGAGGAATTTGAGACCAGTAAGCTTATTAGAGCCGAGCTTGACCATTTAGGCATCCCTTATAAGTACCCTGTTGCTGTTACAGGTGTTGTTGGCTATATTGGGACCGGTCGGCCCCCATTTGTTGCTATAAGAGCTGATATGGACGCCTTACCCTTGCAGGTCTTGCTTGATTTTTCTTTTATTTCTCTAATAATTTCCATTGCTTTGATGCTGTTAAGATTTATATAGTTTGTTTAGTAAATTTAGTCAGTTGTGCTTACTTTGCGAGGATTTTATCATTGAAGAATAATGATAAAAATTTGGATGGGTTTTTAATTCAGGAAGGTGTGGAATGGGAGCATAAGAGTAAAGTTGCTGGTAAAATGCATGCTTGTGGGCACGATGGCCATGTTGCTATGCTTCTTGGTGCTGCTAAGATGCTTCATGAGCGTCGCCATGAGTTGCAGGTTTTCTTTTCCATCTTCAAATATTTTAGTTGATATGATATGCGTTGTTTGTAACTCTATGGATTAATATGATTGCTATGGCACATTTATGAGATGATTTAATAATTGTTTGAATGGCTGCACACGGTATGAAAAACACTGGATGGATTCTATTTTTGGGAAAGACTTGAAATTTGAAGGCATGGATTTTTGGACTTCTTATATATGAGGACTTATTGCTTGCTTCTGCTTTCTGTAATGCCATAGATTAATCATCAAAAGGATGCATTTAACGAGTATTTAACCAATAAAGTTGTCACAATTTTACTAATATTTAGGGTTTCATATGAATGGATTATGCATGTTCTCTTTTGTCTTTCCCCTTTTGAAGATGTAGGCGTTGCCCTTTGGGGTAGAGTCTTGCCTCTTAAAATATTTCCGATTCCTTAACTTTGTGGCCCCCCAAACAATTCTAATTCTATGTATCTTCTTTTATCTAATTTTCCATACAATTTGCTGCCAACTTTTTTGGTTTAAAAAAAGATGCATATAGCCTAATTAAAACTACAAATGTTAGTAGCAAGAATTTAAACTGGTACCTCTCGGACATCAGGCCAAATCTGATGGTTAATTGGCCACCCCTTTTGAAAGCATAAAAATTGAAGTTCCATTTTTTTTACTTGCAAGTCATATTTTCTTGACGCAAACCTGTATAATACAGCCTGCATCTGGTCTATATCACTGATTAATCATAAAAATTCATGTGCAAGAAGTTTTCTTCAGTTAGAAAGGGTGTGGGACAAATAGGATTTGTGCTTTGGAAAGAAGTTCGAATAAATAGAAGCAACAATGCCCTTGGAAGTTATTTTCTTTTCTTTCCAATTTGCTAATTGCTCGCACTTTCTAATGAAAGTTTCTGTTTCAAGATGAAATTTCATGATTATTTTTTGTTGTTCTGGTAGGGGACAGTTGTTCTTGTTTTTCAACCAGCTGAGGAAGGATTTGGTGGAGCAAAGAGAATGTTGGATGCTGGAGTACTTGAGAATATTGATGCCATATTTGGAATGCATCTTTCTGTTCACTACCCAATTGGTACTGTGGCCACTAGACACGGTCCCCTTTTGGCAGCTGGGGGCCTCTTTGAGGCAGTGATTAGTGGAAAGGGAGGGCATGCTGCCATTCCCCAGCTCACTGTGGATCCTATTTTAGCAGCTTCCAATGTAATTGTAAGTCTACAACAGCTTGTTTCGCGTGAAGCTGATCCTTTGGATTCGCAGGTACTCTTTCTCTATGCACCTATAAGCAGGACAACATTAGTTGATTGTTTTTATGACATACAGGATTTAGTGCCTTGCTTCTCCTCACATATGTCATGTGGAGCCTGTCTAAGTGAATTGATCCCTAATCTCCAAGCAACCAAGCTGTATTCATAGTGTCCCAGTTGTTTCAAAATAATTTCCACAATCAATTATAAGTCTTTTGATTCCTGAATATCTGTGGCACACTTGGTCCTATTAATTCCATTTTATTCTCTATTGACTCCAGTAGTATATTTTGCTCTCCATGGTTACAAACTTACAACATCAGCAAATACTGTTAGATGAGAAACACTTTTAACAGATAGAAAATTACACTCATGTCAATCATCTGTTCACTTTTTCCTATGAAATTTGCCTCTCTAGACCACTTGGCTGTTCTTGAGGACACTTTCCTTTATCATTGGAAAATACTTGCATTCATCTCATTCTTTCCTACTTCCTTTTACATAATCCTTGAAGAAGTAACCCTAACTTTATGACCAACATTTGCATATCGTTGGTCTTTTACTAACATGTCTTTCCTGGATGGTTTTTTGTCATTGCTTTAGGAATAACAAGTCAATGGCAACTGGCTTCTTTAGTCGATATGTGCTTTTGTACTATATTTTACTATGGTGTCTCATTATTATTCAACTGTAGCATTTCCAATAAAGAAGAATATTTGTGCAGGTACTGACAATTGCAAAATTCCAAGGAGGTGGTGCATTCAATGTTATCCCGGATTCTGTTGCTCAGTGGCACATTCAGGGCATTTTCCAAAGAGAGCTTTATCCAACTTAAACAACGAATTGAAGAGGTATTGTTGCTATTAGCTATTGCTAAGAATGCCTATTTTGACAATTATGTTCTTAGGTTGTTCGACTTTGCTATCCTGTTTCAGCCATATTAGGATATTTGGTCATGTAAGTTAATTCTCTTGAAAGACAAATGACAGGTTATCACAAAACAAGCTAGCGTTCAAAGGTGCAATGCAACTGTAATCTTTAATGTCGGTGGCAAGCCATTTTACCCAGTGACTGTAAATAACAAAGATTTACACAATCAGTTCATAAGAGTTGCAACAGACATGCTCGGTTCCCATAACATTATAGAAATGCAACCAGTAATGGGGACAGAAGACTTTGCCTTTTTTGCGGAGGCAATTCCTGGATACTTCTTCTATGTTGGGATGAAGAATGAATCTGAAGGACCACTTGGATCCAGTCATTCACCGAATTACAAAATGAACGAGGAGGCGCTTCCATATGGAGCAGCAATGCATGCAGCATTGGCTACAACGTACCTTCTGGAAAATCAAATAGAATCTAAGCCATCCAACAGAAACTTGCATGATGAGTTGTGAGTTGTTAAATCGAAGAGATAAGTGGCTCTGATATTATAAAAGCATTGTCATTGCAGTGTACCACTATTAGAAGCTGCAAGACCCTGTAAATTTTAATTTTGATATCGATAGTTTCAGGCCTCGCACTAGATGTGCATTTATCACCTTTGCGGTCTTTGTTGTTGTTGCCTGCTTTCAGAAGAAATATCATCTTTTCCATCTTGCTTGTTTTTGCTTTATAACTTTTTTTTTTTTTTTCCAAAAGCTCAGTTATATAACTGCTTTTATGTGCATTACCTTTATCTGAATGTGAAGTAGAATCCATGTCATTCAAGGAAGACTTCCAGCCAATGGAAGAAGTTACTAATTGCCATAACAGGAACTGACTGACCTCTAATTTCAAATATTTATTCCAATAGATTTTGGTGGTCTGTAGGATCATATAGTGCGTGCATTATCGAATTTTTCATTTTGTGAAAGAACTATCAAATATATTCAGGATTTTGTTTTATTTTATTAATTAGCAGTTTGATGTAGGTGTGCTAGAACTCACTAAAAATCGCAGTTGCCACTACCTAATGCTTATCGTTAGCCTTTTTAGTTTCTAAAAAATTGATAATATATATTTGGGATGGTGAGGGTGAAATTCAAATCCTAGTCAGCCAATTGGGTGGGATTCTAAAAAATTGGCTCATAAAAAGCTTGCACGCATATCTAAGTAAGGTTTTTGTTTCAAAAATATTGGCAGCTGTTTCTTTCAGCTCCTAAGAAATAATTTCTTGAATAAAAAAAAAATGCAAGCATATGAACTAATGGTATCCGAGTTGTGTATATACAAATGTTATTTGTTGAAATTTCACGTGGCCATTGAGTGGAGAATTAGACATTATTTCAGAACTCAGATATGTTTTTCTGAACATGTGCTTTCTACATAACGAATGGGTTCGTACAACATTCATTTTTCTTGATGTTTATTTCTTATGCTCCAATACAAAAATGCAATTGATACCTATGACGACTCACCCCTTCCCATTTACGAACGACGATGACGAATCTTGAGATTATTAGCTAGCCTTTAGCGGAGTCATAACCATATCACGCATCATAATCCAACAATAGGATGAGTTTGGCATCAGCCATTGATTTTACATTAAAATGTAATAATGCTATGATTTTCCAAAAAAAGATGATCCACTTATGTCTTCATTTTTAATTTCATACCATTTTAGATTTTGCTAAAGAACATTACGGTGCCAAAATGGCTAAGACGATACTGCACCTACAAGGCACAAACCTCTCTACATAATCCCCCTTACCCAATTGCCATGCACATCGTCTTTTGTTCATTGCCAGTCTATCTATATTTAGATCCACAAATGGCACGTATTCTATAAGCACACCAACGTTCAATCATAATCATATGCCTCCATCAGCTCCTACACGTAAATACATCTTTCTTTCATTCTCACCCCATAACTTATCCTACGCCCATCAAAGATTTTATAAGAAAAGAAAAGAAAAAAGTTCTAGACCTGCAAAGGAAGGTTCTTGTTGTGGGCTTATCATTGTGCCGTTGGATGCTCCCAAACATCAGGTGAAAAGCTTCATCTCAGAAGCGTATTGGAGTTAACTCAAAGCTTGGACCTAAACTAAAATAGAAGTCAGATCCTAACCTCTCTCAAAATTAACTGAGCCGAATTGCCTATCACCTAAATAAAAATCTATTGCTGCACCATTTGAACCACATCCTGAGCATAAAAGCTTGTTCATGAACTACTGGATAATTATGAGGTAACCCAAAAAAAAAAAAAAAGATGATGACAACTACTGCTATCAATCTTCCGCAGTGAAACGACCAAATGTATTTAGGTGGGTTGCGCAAACACAACTTTGAATTTATGTAACTGATAGGATAGAACTTTATCAAGAAATATGCAAATAAGATATGAAATATAACAAATTAGGAAAAGAAGTCAAATAATTTGAGACTTAAGTACCATCAACATAGTTCGAGACTCAATATCAAAATTCAATAGAGTATGAAAAATAGAACACAGAAAGACAATGCAAAAAGCAAACATAAGCCTTAACCTACATAACTAACAACTTGTCATCCTCTCACACTTTACTTCTCAGATGAGTTGGGTCCTCTCTTCTTGCCGAATCCCACAACTGCATATTACAAAGGAAAATAATTAAAAGAGAGAGAGAGAAGAGTAACATTAATTTATATCGTACCTTTAATTCATTCACACACTGTCAAATTTCTGAATCCATCCAAGATGTAAAAGCATTCAAATCAATAGCAATATTGCAAAAACCGATAGTTAAAACTGATTCTATAACACTGCTTAAGTTTGCTAGTGGCAATTTAATCCACAGATAACTAGCAATATCAGAAATTTACAATTTAATCCAAAAAGCAGAGCTATAAAGAAAAATCTTTCCCAATCCTGAGGCTAGTGAGCAAACATATTATAAAAAAAGTCGTCTAGAAGATCAGCAGTTAATAGACTACGGAACAAGAATCACATTAGGTACCCTAAGTCGGTTATCACAGTAAAATTTATTCTCTACCAAAGAATTTTACAGGCGCTTAATCATGGATCCAAAACTAAAAACAATGCATAAAGTACATTGAGCAGAGGATATTACCGGCTGTGACGAAACGGCGGTTGTATTGCATCCTCTTGTAGGCGCGTCCGCGTGGCTTCTTCTTCTTATCCTGCTTGGCTACTTTAGGTGTTTGGCCTCTCACCTTGCCAGCACGAGCCAAAGATCCGTGAACCTTACCTGCAAAGCAAATCCGCCATTTATAAACCCCGATTATTAGCTTTAAACACAAAAAATCTCTATCCTAGAGAAACAATTTAGTCAGTGAGGTCGCCGAGCTTTACCCATGGAGTCTTTACTACTGTTGTTGCTGCCGCTACGCTGGGGCTATTATACTCAAGGTAGTGATAGGCAGAGAAGATGATGAAGGAGCACCGAATGAAAAAATTAGGGTTAGGGTATTGACAGGATAATATACGGAGCGAGGTGAGTGGAGCGGGCCGACTTAGATATCAAAATGGTGATATTAATAAGACTTCTCGGCCCACTAAGGCCTTTCCATAAATGGTTGAGGTAATTGGCTCATTTGTTGGAAATGGGAATCGAGGTCTTGGGACGAATCTAGGTTGGTGCAACCAAAAATTTCCATGAAGTCCCTCAACTTTTTTATATTTGTCCCACTAAAACTTATATTTTGTTCCATTATTATTAATTTATGTATTGTAATCATGTAATTGCAGAATATATTTATCCCTGACACTCAGCATCAAGACAATTAGTTTGGGAATCGGTATGGAAATGGCTGATTCTCATTTATGATTTTGGTTGAAGGAAAAAAAAAATCATAATAGAATGTGATTATCTAGGAAAGAGTTGATTGTAATCTTCTCTTATTTTTTTTATTACAAAAAAGATATAATATCCAATTGATAATCTAAAGATTATTGAAATGAGAGAAAGGCTAGACGATTAAGCAAAAAACGTCTTAAAAACCTGACTCAAATTTGGAAGGATTAGGCAACTTATATGGAACGTAACATATTTCGATAGGTATGCTCGAGTGATCCAGGAGACACTTGATGGTGATGCCAATTCTTCTATCATAGCCGAAATCTTGTCAAACCGATCGGGTTTGCGGCGTTTTGACAATATTGATAAGAAAACTCACACGCATCGAATGGGACTTCCATCGTGCGTGCTTGTATCTAATTTTGGGCTTTGTAGAATTCTAGGTATCATCACTAACTTAACTTAAAATAATTAAATTCAAAATTTATGCACTTTGAATGTTTAGGGCAATTCGTGGTTAGAAAATGATTCATTCTTCTTTTATACCATCCCAATTCTTTACTTAAGTAAGAATTTTCTTAAACAATAATTATTTGCTTGGGTCGATTTGTAGCACTGCCGGACAATCGGATTTTCTAAAAAATAGTTAAACAAAAATAATATAATATATTATAAAAACAATCCATTAAATTGTGTAATCTCACAATTAAAAAAATTAGTTTCGTATAAAATTAATCTAAATTATCATAACAAAATTGTAAAAACTGATTTTCAGTGGTCATAACTATAATTTGGTACACTATATGCACTGTTAAATTAAAAATATTATTTTCTTATATAGCGGTGAAAATTGATGTGCACTGGATTGGTACTTCAATCTTTAAAATAATTTGCAATGCTACTACAAATTATAAAAATACACCAAAAAATTTAAAAATTATGAAAAGTTATATATATATATATATATATATATTATATGATCATATTTAACCTCTCTCTAACAGGTAGAAGTCATTTGACACACGCCACCATCTCATCGCCATAACATATAAAAATAGGTCATACCTACCATAAAGTAGAACAATTATTTGACACATTGCTTGAAACTTTCCATTTCTATAAATAGCAGATTTTTTTTTCTAAAAAACACATCTTTTTCTCTCTCTAAATAATGTTAATTCTCTTTTTAAAGAGTTCTCAGTCCTAGCACTAACTTAAGTATCAAAGTGTCGAAGCCCGAAACAATCAAGCTAAGCACCTTTTTGAGGTTCTGTCAACGACCTTCCGATTGGATCGACCCTGCTTAATTTTCCAAGCCAATCATTTTACTCACCCAAACACAGAGATACCCCATCTCTATAAAATTTTACGATATATCATTTGATACTTTTGTTAAGAGCCGACGACTGAGCTTAAAACATTTAGCTCCCACATTTCATAGAAAAGTATGGATTTATGGTCACAGGGCGAAAGACAAAATACATGATCTCTGTGAAAGTGTTTGAGACTACAGGAGAAATCATATGGCAGAAATAAAGTGCCACAGAGAAAAGATGAAGCACACGGATTCTACGAAAGTCTTCGAGACTACATAAGAAGTCAGGCGAGTAAAGGCAAAACTCTGAGATTGAAAGAAAGCAAAAAGTCATGCGCCAAGACCGAAAGGAAGCGAAACATCCCCCTTTCGGTCCAATAAGTAAATGGTGCATGAGACTCCTAGAAGCAGCGTGCTGGGAAACATTTTAGGGAGATTGAAATAGTCGCCCCCCTTTATGCCTCTAGGCGAATCAGGTACGGCCCAATGCCATAGTGCCTCCCCTTCTGCAAACTCAGCCAATCCAAGAGATACTAAGAAGATGAAGCCAGATTGGTGAAGGAAGATCCCAAAAGAGAAACAATGTTGGCATCATACCCTGTGGATGAAGACAACTGGAGGGACATCAGATAAGGAAAGGAGAAAAAGATGCGAGAAGCACACCCTACTCCCCCAATAATCCAGACAGAAAGGGAATAAAGCTCAAACGAGCCTTACGAAAAAAGCGGATAAGACAAAGAAGGCTCTAAAAGCACGCCTCTTTTCCAAGAAAAGAATGCAAAGGATGACAGAATTGCATTTCTCATCCCAATTAGAGGATTGAAGAAAACCATAGCTTTCTCAATCGAAAGATCAATGAAAATCATTATAATTTCGATTGAAAGATTGATGAAAATGATTATAATTCTGATCGAAAAGTAGATAAAAATTACTATTGTCCCGATCGAAGGATCAAAGAAAACCACAGCTATTTCGATCGAAAGATCAACAAAAATTGATGTTACTTATACATTGATGTATACGTCAAAAATAGCAATAAAAGACAAAATGAAACTGGCAATCTATCAAATTGAGATATTATGAACGTTTCCCCACTTATGGTGTAATTGGAATGGAGAAAAAGAGGGAACCAATCACAGGCTAAGAAGTGAAGGCAGCAATAGGGAGATCCCATCGAAAGAAAGCCACAAAAGAAGCAAGAACAACCAATTCCATTTACGAAAATGTGAAGTCATACATGGCAATTACAGCAAAATAGCAAAATCAATCAACGACCATAATGCCAAGCCACAAAAGAATACAAAAGACAAGATGATTACAATTAATAGCCGAAAGGCACAATCAAACAATGATCCATAAAGACACTAGGCCCAAACCAATTTCGATCCAAAACTTGAAAACGAGCTTGGCAGACAATGAAATAGGTTGTATTCGATCGGATTGACTGAGCTTTTGGCTCCACTGACACCCTGAAGAATCCATACAAAGACTGACAAACGAAACTCGGCATTAACCATGCAAATCTCAAAGGAACAAATCGATTAGGGGAATGCTATGTCTTTGCAAAGATAAGTGCCATTTGGTTACTTCTTTACAAGTGATTACCTCTTCGTAAGTTTTTAGCAATGCTTATTTGCTTGAGACCATTAAAAAAATGCCAAGCAAACAAAAAAGAGAAAGAGACATAGATTGGATATTAAGCATTTAAAAGAATAAATTCATTCAAAAGTATAAAGTACATAGATAGCATTCTTCCCACGATTTACATAGACAGTATTTTTGCTACAAAGTAACATTTTTCTTGTCTGAAAAAGCACACAGCCAGAACTTCCTACACCCCCTCCTAAAAAAAAACAACAAAGACAACAAAAAGAAAAAAAGAGGGCAAAAAAAGGAAGAGAAGAAGAGACGAAAAAGCAGGACTATAAGAAGAAAAAATAGGATTATAGGAAGAAAAAGCAAGACTACAAGAAAGGAAAAACAAAGAAAACGGGAAAAAAACAGGACAAGAGCCTTGCCACTGCCTTGACCACTACCTCTATAAGGAGACCACCTCTCAGCATAGCCTTCTGTCGATAGGTCAGTATCAGGAAGAATGGAGAAGAAAATAGAGATATGTATCCTCAACCATGATCAAATAAAAGCCCTGGGTTAAGAGATAAGAATCGTTAGGGTAGCAAGCCACATGACTTGCTAGCGCAAGCCATATCCAAATAATACAAGGGCCCATTTTTTATTTGTAACACCCTTATCACTCCGATCTAACTGAACAGTGTGCGCACACCGGTAAATTTTTTTTTTTATAAGAATACTTAATATAATAAATTCAACTTAATTGTTCAATAACCTATAAGGATTTCGGATTATTATTCATTTAACAAAATTTCGACATTATAACGGCTGTATTTCTAAATATCCCCCTGAAAAAAATCAGACAAAACGTAGCCTCTCAGAGGCACAACACTTCTACTATAAACATCTCTACCTTCATAACTCCATCCATACATCCACATATCATATCCAATCCAACCACAAGCATAAACATATAAATATCCATATGTCTTTACAAAAATATGTCTTCCTACACAACTGTCCGTTTATATACATGCCATAACTAAATATTATACATGCCAGATTACATTGCAACTATACAATACAATGCCTTCTTTGGATTTGTGCACTACTGCTCCTTTGACTCGTTACCTGCATGCAGCAAAAACTACATGCTGAGCACAAATTATGCCCAGTGGTGTCTACCAATCCTAACACTTCCATATATCATTAAAATGCGATTATTTAATTATACTTTCAACATAACATGTTTTACTCAAAAATCAAAGAAAACAGTTATTACTTACATAATTTACTTTTATTCTCATTTATTATTTAATTGTTTTTCAAATTCAATTTAATCCTTAAAGTTTTACGAAATTACAAAATTGTCCCTTTTTATCTCATATTTACAATTTTGCCATTATAGACTTTTATTATCATTTTTCTTATACTATTTCTTCATTTATTCATCATTTATGCCTTATTTTACCACTTTTAGGTAAAATTATATTTTAGTCCCTGTATCACAAAAACTTTATATTTTAGCACTGTTACGTTCCCAAATTACCATTATACCCTTGTTAACTTTTTCTTACTCATTTTCACATATTAATTACACATTTGGCAAAATTACCATTTTGCCCCTACACTTTTATTTTCTTTCATTTAGGTCATTTTTCTACCTAAACTTCACTTTGATCTTTCTTTTTACTTCTTTCAACTTATTATCACTTTCATGCCCCTATTACAGTACCGACAGAAATTCTCCGACAGGATACTCGGAACATGGACCCCATGGATCCCAGACAGACTGAAAAATGACCTCACAGATTATTTTTCCACAGAACAGATATCAGATATAGACAAAGCTATGGAGATCAGTGATCCTACCATAGCAAAGCAAGTCGCCATGACTTGCACCGCGGTTCAGATGTCCCTATGGCTAGTCAATTATATCCTGAACTAGGTTTTCACTGCCAGACTATTTCTAAGGGCATGTTTTCACTAAAATCTCAATCAAAACTTCATTTTCTTAATATTTCTTTACTTATTTATTCTTATTTTACTCATTAATTATTCTTCTCAATTATTTTACATAATTTGTGAATTATTTCATCATAACCCACCAAAATCAATCATTTTCTCAACAAAACACACATTATTTCACATTATTTCAATACTTTCATTACTTACATAATTGATAATTTATTTCTAAAATATTCATTTAATTTCTATAAATTCCATAAAAATTCATATGTGTAATATTTCATTTCTAACATCATTTAAAGGCTTAATTTCATCAAAATTCATCAAATAAACTTTAGTTTCCTTAAGTATACCATCCGGCCAACAAAGGACCCATGCTATATATTCACTCAATCATTCATTTAAGCATTTATTCACACTTGATTAAGGTCTTTTAACACTAGTCTATCATTAATTATACACCACTTTAGTCATAAGTTCCTTAAGTTACATAAAGGATATTCATTTAAAATCAATGAAATTACTAAGATTTATTAGTCACTTACCTATTTTCCTTGCTTTAGGAGGCTTATACTTCCTTTTTCTTGCCTTTGGGTTGCTTGGATGGCTCTCCTCCTTGAATCCCTAAAGGAGCCGAAATTTTCATTAAAAGAAACTCTACTTTTTTGATCTTATTTACTTAATTTAACTATATATATGAACTCTAAACACCCAAATATACTTAGAGATACCAACAAATCAATTTAAAACCATGATTTTCACTTACCTCCTTAAGACACCTTAAGCTTTTCCTTAAACTTTTTCTTGTTTTAATCCTTCAAACCAAAGGTTTGGGGCTGGAATACTAGTCTAGAGGGATAGAATTAGGGGTGAGGTGCTTGAATATCAAATAAAATGAAGCAAAATTGAAGAAATCTAAAGAGAGAATGGGAGAGGATATTTCGGCCAAGAGAAGAGGAGGAAGAAGATAGGAGAATCTGCTGGAACTTGGTAGATAATTCACCTATATATAGTCCTCCAAATGGGCAAAACTTTGGGCTAAAAGTCCAAAGGCTTAATATAATTCTTTAAGGCCCAATTTCACCTCTCTAAAGGCCAACATAAAATTCTCTCACTTCCTCACTTCAATTCTCTTCAATTTTGATTCCATAATTCTTAAAATATCAAAAATAGGTAGTACGTAAAATTTCGGCTTAATCGGAGTCCGTTACTGGTCCGATTCAACCGAACGGGTTCGATTCGACAACTGTCGACTTCCCCGAAAAATTCATTTTTTTATACCAAAATATTCTACATAAAATTTCATGAAGATCTGTAAAATATGGCAATTTTTGGAGTTCATTTACTATTTTTTAAAAATTTATGCAAAATCAAGTCACCTTTCCTACCAGGGAAATTGACTCGCTACCTTTTTCGTATTTTTGACTTTCAGAGGCCTATTTGACCTCGATTTCACTTCAAATTTCAACTCCGGACTCACCACGACCAATACCTTCCGATAGTTAAATAAAATATTTTTCACTTTCGGGTCCGTTTTACGGCCCGAGTGCACTATTCACCATCGGAATTTACTGTTCACAGCCAGACCGGTATTGAGGCCATTACAATTCTTCCCTACTAAAAGAAATTTCGTCCTCGAAATTTACCTGTATTGAAAAGGTGAGGATACTGATGTCTTATAGCTGCTTCTGGTTCCCACGTAGCTTCTTTTATATTATGATGGTGCCACAGTACCTTCACCAGTGGAATCTGTTTGTTTCTGAGTTGGCGAATTTCTCTTGCTAAGATTCTCACCGGTTCTTCTTCATAGGTCATGTCATCTGCTACTTGGATTTCTTCTGGTGTAATCACGTGACTAGGATCCGATCGATACCTACGGAGCATAGACACGTGGAACACATCATGTATCTTTTCTAATGCAGAAGGTAACTTCAATCGATAAGCTACGGGACCCACACGCTGAAGTATCTCATAAGGGCCAATGAATCTTGGACTTAACTTGCCCTTCTTTCCAAATCTCAGAATCTTTCTCCATGGAGATACCTTCAGGAAAACTCGATCCCCAACCTGAAATTCTATGTCTTTCCTCTTTAAATCCGCATAAGATTTCTGACGATCCATGGCTTCTTTTAATCTACCTTTAATGACCCGAACTTTTTCTTCAGAATCGCGGATCAAATCAGAGCCCATTAATTTCTTTTCGCTTAGTTCAGTCCAACAGAGAAGAGTTCTGCATTTCCTACTATAGAGTGCTTCAAAAGGAGTCATTTTTAAACTGGAATGGTGACTGTTGTTATATGCAAATTCCGCTAAAGGTAAATATTTTTCCCAACTGGAGCCGAATTCCAGAATGCAGCATCTGAGCATATCTTCCAAAACCTGGATCACTCTCTCAGACTGACCGTCTGTCTGAGGGTGAAAGGTTGTACTAAAATGAAGCCTTGTACCCAAAGCATCTTGAAAACTGTGCCAGAAACGAGAAGTAAACCTTGGATCCCTATCAGAAACAATAAAAGATGGCACTCCATGCAATCTCACTATCTCATTAATGTACAATTCCGCTAGTTTTGACAAAGGATAATCCATCCGTACTGGCAAAAAGTGAGTAGACTTGGTAAGTCGATCTATGATCACCCAGATGGCGTCATGTTTCTTCTGAGTCAAAGGCAAGCTTGTCACAAAATCCATAGTTACTCTGTCCCATTTCCACTCTGGTACTAACAAAGGATGCAGCAATCCTGAAGGAACTTGGTGCTCAGCTTTTACTTGTTGACAAATCAGACACTTACTTACAAATTCTGACACCTCCCGCTTCATACCTGGCCACCAATAGAAAGCTCTTAAGTCTTGATACATTTTATTGCCTCCAGGATGCATAGCATAGCTGCTGTGATAAGCTTCAGTTAAAATACTTTTCTTCAACTCTTCCTGGTTTGGAACACAAAGCCTGTACTTAAAATAGAGGCTTCCATCATCACCTAAGGAATAGTTCTCCACACTGTCATTCTGAAGTCTATTCCTAATATTCATCAACCGATCATCTTCTTTTTGAGCCATCTTAACTTGATGCACAAAGTCAGGCTTGACTTGCAATTCAGCCACTAAAGCCTTATCTGAAGCTAGACTTAAACGGGCATTCATAGCTCGAAGAGCTGCAAACAAAACAATTAATTACTAAATCATATCAAGTACTTATACTAAGTTACTTAAGAACATTAACTTCACCTGACATAAATTTCCTGCTAAGTGCATCGGCTACTACATTGGCTTTTCCTGGGTGGTAGTCGATGTAGCAATCATAATCTTTGATCAATTCCAACCAGCGCCTTTGTCGAAGGTTTAGCTCTTTCTAAGTGAGAAGGTATTTTAAACTCTTATGATCTGAATAGATATAGCATTTTTCGCCATATAAATAATGTCTCCAAATCTTCAGCGCAAAAACAATGGCTGCTAACTCTAGATCATGAGTAGGGTAATTTTTCTCGTGAGTTTTCAGCTGTCGGGAAGCATATGCAATCACTTTGCCTTCTTGCATCAGAACACAACATAACCCATTCCTGGATGCATCGCTATAAACCACAAAATCTTTACCTGACTCAGGTTGAGTAAGAATTGGAGCTTCAGTCAGCATGCTTTTAAGTCTTTTAAAAGCTTTATGACAAGCATCGGTCCACACAAATCTGGTATTCTTTTGTAGTAACCGAGTTAAAGGTGTGGCAATAGTAGAAAATCCCTTAATGAATCTCCTGTAATACCCCGCTAAACCCAGAAAACTCCTCATTTCAGTAACATTTTTGGGTTGTTTCCATTGGAGAATTGCATCAACCTTCGAAGGATCTACTTTAATGCCTTCTGCAGATATAACATGTCCCAAAAAAGCTATCTCATTTAACCAGAAATCGCATTTGCTGAACTTAGCATATAACTGTTTTTCTCTCAGAATCTGCAGAACAATCCTCAAATGCTTATCATGTTCTTCAGGCGTCTTAGAGTAGACCAGGATATCATCAATAAAAACTACTACAAACTGGTCTAAATAGGGATGAAAAACCCTATTCATCAAGTCCATAAAGGCGGCTGGAGCATTTGTAAGTCCAAAAGGCATAACCAGAAATTCATAGTGGCCATATCTGGTACGAAAAGCAGTCTTTGGTACATCTGCTTCTTTAACTCCCATCTGGTAATAGCCTGATCTCAGGTCAATCTTTGAGAAAACACTTGCTCCCTTAAGCTGATCAAACAAATCTTCGATGCGAGGGAGAGGATACTTGTTCTTTATGGTAACTTTATTCAGTTGCCTATAATCAATACATAACCTGAGTGTGCCATCTTTCTTCTTCACAAACAAAATTAGCGCTCCCCAGGGAGAAACACTAGGTCTGATGAATCCCTTATCTAATAGCTCCTGCAACTGAATCTTCAATTCTTTTAACTCTGCAGGTGCCATCCTGTAAGGGGCAATAGATATCGGTGCAGTACCTGGGGCAACATCAATAGAAAACTCTACCTCTCTATCAGGGGGTAGGCCTGGCAACTCATCAGGAAAAACATCCTGAAATTCTCTGATAGTAGGTACTTCTGATATCTTTAAACTGACTTGCTTGACCTCTATTGCAAAACATATATACGCCATACAGCCTTTCCTAATTAACTTCCTAGCAGCAGTAGCAGATATTACATTAGACAGATAATCAGTTCTCACACCTACCACTGTAATCTCCCGGTCATCATCAAGCTTCAAAGTGACTCTCTTTCTTTTACAATCGACAGTTGCTTGATGGGCGGATAACCAATCCATCCCCAAGATCACGTCAAACTCGCAGAAAGGTAAAGCAATCAAATTGGCTAGGAAGGTATGTCCCTGAGTACTAATAGGGCACTGTCTATATACTTTATCAACCACTATACTATGCCCCAGAGGATTGCTCACCAAAATATCCTGGTCCAAGCATTCCTCTTTCATCCCTTTATCCCGAGCTAAAGCAGTGCTAATATAAGAATGCGTGGAACCCGGATCAATCAATGCATGCACCGAATCAGATGACAAGAGAAACGTACCGACTATCACATCTGGGGCATCTCCATCTTCCCGGGCTCTGACGGCATAAGTCTGTCCCGATACTCTCCTCTGGCCTTGTGAGGTCTGTCCAATCGGTCTAGAGGCTGAAGTGTAAGGGGCGGCTCCCCTACCCCGACCTCTGGGTACTGAAGATCCGGTACCTGATACTGGAGAATTAACTGAAACAGTCTGCATTGCGGGACAGTCTCTGATCCGATGATCTCTGGACCCACATCTGAAACAGGCTCCCGTCAACAACCTACACTCTCTAGGGTGAACCTTACCACAGTGCTCACAAGCCACTGCAGACCCACTATCTCTATCCTGGGGTGTACCAGCAATTGGAGCCCTGCCACGCGATGCACCTCCCTGACCGCGGCCTGCTGCTGCTGGTGACTGTCCCTGAAATGCCTGAGACCCTTTCATCTTCTTCCCTTTACCACTAAACTGCCCCTGTTTCCTCTTTTGTTGGAACCGGGACTGTCTCTCAGCCTGCTCTGCTTGTGTAGTCTCTAATTTAATGGCTGCTTCAATCATGGCTCGCAAAGTGGAATACTTCTGAGCTCCAATGATCTGTCTGAGCTCGGTGTGTAGACCTCTCTCAAATCTAAAGCATAATTTCTCCTCTGTAGCTTGGCCTTCATCCAAATAAGCACTTAGGCGTTCAAATTCTCGATCATACTCTGCCACTGTCTTGTTTCCCTGCTTTAATCTCCAGAAAGCCTCTTGCATAGTAGCTTTATACTCGGACCCAATATATTTCATCTCAAACTGGTCCACAAAGAACTCCCAACTCAACTGTTCTGCAGGAGTGTGTCTTCTGACTGAATCCCACCATATGAATGCAGGACCCTGAAGTAATGCCACAATGCCTTCAAATTTTTCTTCTAGTGGGCTATGGGTTATTTCAAACAGCCTTTTTATCTTGTATAACCATTCTTCAGCCACTGCAGGCGTCAGAGGTTCTCTCCCAGAAAAGTCTTCCGCCCCCAATCTTTTTAATTGCTCCAAAATGGGTTTCCGCCTAGGTGGGGCTGGCTGAACCTGTACTACGGTAGGCTGAGGCTGCACCGGAGCTGGAGCTGCCTGAAGTCGCTGTTGAATATAATCAGCCATCAAATTAAGAAAATCAGGCTGAGGAAAAGGTGGCGGTGCTACAGGAGGAGGATTTTGTTGTGGGGCCTCTTGTTGCCCAACATTACTTGACGCCTCACTCCTGCTTTCAGGCGCCTGCTGCCCTTGATCGGCAGACATCTTTCCACTATAAAACAGAAGGAGCAAATGCACATTAGATTCAAAATACTCTTTTCCAAAAAGTAATTGGCATGTATATATACAGACAAATCATTTCATACCCACTCCGATCTTAGAACCGCCTAAACCTTTGCTCTGATACCAATAATAATTGTAACACCCTTATCACTCCGATCTAACTGAACAGTGTGCGCACACCGGTAAATTTTTTTTTTTACAAGAATACTTAATATAATAAATTCAACTTAATTGTTCAATAACCTATAAGGATTTCGGATTATTATTCATTTAACAAAATTTCGACATTATAACGGCTGTATTTCTAAATATCCCCCTGAAAAAAATCAGACAAAACGTAGCCTCTCAGAGGCACAACACTTCTACTATAAACATCTCCACCTTCATAACTCCATCCATACATCCACATATCATATCCAATCCAACCACAAGCATAAACATATAAATATCCATATGTCTTTACAAAAATATGTCTTCCTACACAACTGTCCGTTTATATACATGCCATAACTAAATATTATACATGCCAGATTACATTGCAACTATACAATACAATGCCTTCTTTGGATTTGTGCACTACTGCTCCTTTGATTCGTTACCTGCATGCAGCAAAAACTACATGCTGAGTACAAATTATGCCCAGTGGTGTCTAACAATCCTAACACTTCCATATATCATTAAAATGCGATTATTTAATTATACTTTCAACATAACATGTTTTACTCAAAAATTAAAGAAAACAGTTATTACTTACATAATTTACTTTTATTCTCATTTATTATTTAATTGTTTTTCAAATTCAATTTAATCCTTAAAGTTTTACGAAATTACAAAATTGTCCCTTTTTATCTCATATTTACAATTTTGCCATTATAGACTTTTATTATCATTTTTCTTATACTATTTCTTCATTTATTCATCATTTATGCCTTATTTTACCACTTTTAGGTAAAATTACATTTTAGTCCCTGTATCACAAAAACTTTATATTTTAGCACTGTTACGTTCCCAAATTACCATTATACCCTTGTTAACTTTTTCTTACTCATTTTCACATATTAATTACACATTTGGCAAAATTACCATTTTGCCCATACACTTTTATTTTCTTTCATTTAGGTCATTTTTCTACCTAAACTTCACTTTTATCTTTCTTTTTACTTCTTTCAACTTATTATCACTTTCATGCCCCTATTACAGTACCGACAGAAATTCTCCGACAGGATACTCGGAACATGGACCCCATGGGTCCCAGACAGACTGAAAAATGACCTCACAGATTATTTTTTCACAAAGCAGATATCAGATACAGACAAAGCTATGGAGATCAGTGATCCTACCATAGCAAAGCAAGTCGCCATGACTTGCACCGCGGTTCAGATGTCCCTATGGCTAGCCAATTATATCCTGAACTAGGTTTTCACTGCCATACTATTTCTAAGGGCATGTTTTCACTAAAATCTCAATCAAAACTTCATTTTCTTAATATTTCTTTACTTATTTATTCTTATTTTACTCATTAATTATTCTTCTCAATTATTTTACATAATTTGTGAATTATTTCATCATAACCCACCAAAATCAATCATTTTCTCAACAAAACACACATTATTTCACATTATTTCAATACTTTCATTACTTACATAATTGATAATTTATTTCTAAAATATTCATTTAATTTCTATAAATTCCATAAAAATTCATATGTGTAATATTTCATTTCTAACATCATTTAAAGGCTTAATTTCATCAAAATTCATCAAATAAACTTTAGTTTCCTTAAGTATACCATCCGGCCAACAAAGGACCCATGCTATATATTCACTCAATCATTCATTTAAGCATTTATTCACACTTGATTAAGGTCTTTTAACACTAGTCTATCATTATTTTAATTATACACCACTTTAGTCATAAGTTCCTTAAGTTACATAAAGGATATTCATTTAAAATCAATGAAATTACTAAGATTTATTAGTCACTTACCTATTTTCCTTGCTTTAGGAGGCTTATACTTCCTTTTTCTTGCCTTTGGGTTGCTTGGATGGCTCTCCTCCTTGAATCCCTAAAGGAGCCAAAATTTCCATTAAAAGAAACTCTACTTTTTTGATCTTATTTACTTAATTTAACTATATATATGAACTCTAAACACCCAAATATACTTAGAGATACCAACAAATCAATTTAAAACCATGATTTTCACTTACCTCCTTAAGACACCTTAAGCTTTCCCTTAAACTTTTTCTTGTTTTAATCCTTCAAACCAAAGGTTTGGGGCTGGAATACTAGTCTAGAGGGATAGAATTAGGGGTGAGGTGCTTGAATATCAAATAAAATGAAGCAAAATTGAAGAAATCTAAAGAGAGAATGGGAGAGGATATTTCGGCCAAGAGAAGAGGAGGAAGAAGATAGGAGAATCTGCTGGAACTTGGTAGATAATTCACCTATATATAGTCCTCCAAATGGGCCAAACTTTGGGCTAAAATTCCAAAGGCTTAATATAATTCTTTAAGGCCCAATTTCACCTCTCTAAAGGCCCACATAAAATTCTCTCACTTTCTCACTTCAATTCTCTTCAATTTTAATTTCATAATTCTTAAAATATCAAAAATAGGTAGTACGTAAAATTTTGGCTTAATCGGAGTCCGTTACTGGTCCGATTCAACCGAACGGGTTCGATTCGACAACTGTCGACTTCCCCGAAAAATTCATTTTTTTATACCAAAATATTCTACATAAAATTTCATGAAGATCTGAAAAATATGACAATTTTTGGAGTTCATTTACTATTTTTTAAAAATTTATGCAAAATCAAGTCACCTTCCCTACTAGGAAAATTGATTCGTTACCTTTTTCGTATTTTGACTTTCAGAGGCTTATTTGACCTCGATTTCACTTCAAATTTCAACCCCGGACTCACCACGACCTAATACCTTCCGATGGTTAAATAAAATATTTTTCACTTTCGGATCCGTTTTACGGCCCGAGTGCACTATTCACCATCGAAATTTACTGTTCACAGCCAGACCGGTATTGAGGCCATTACATCATTCATCTTCTTAAAATGGGAAAGTTGACATTAAAATATGGAAAGTCTGGAGGTCTCATAGTCAAAATCAATAACCAGGAAGCAACCGACATTGAGAGAAGAAGTAGCAAAAAATGGCAATTGTAAAAGGAAACAGGAAAATATAGCGTGAGAAGAAAACGAAAGGGAGCCCCTTTTATAGGCACCTTCAAATATCTTGTAAAGGCATTAATTAAAACATCACATGTTAAAACTCATTAATGCACGTTCGAAAATCGAAGCATCAAAAGGGAAATCAACCGTCAAAGTGCAGAAAATGAAGTAACTACCATCAAAGTAAGGAGAAGCGAAACGACACCTGGAAACGTTGGAAAAATTGATTGACAAAATGGATCGCTGAAAGACTGATTTGTTATTAAAATCTTATCACCGCATTATGAATCTTCTTTGGAAAACATGCAACCACTTTTGTTGGGTTTCAAAATATTAAATTAAAATTCGCAGCGAAAAAGGAAACCCACCTCGAATTCAAGCAATCCAATTGATTTAATAGAAAGATAAGTGTAACTATTACCAACCTCTCGAAGCGTAGATAAATCGAATTGTAGGTGCGACTTCATGTGAAACGACACCCTCTACCGGTATCCACACGTTAATGTAATGAAAAGAATCGCTCGGGGTGCTAGCTCCCTTCCTTGTATTATGATATTGATCACCTTGTACTTATCGAGGGACCCAATTGATATCTTTGATAAGTGTGAATTATACTACGTTGTAGTATATTTTTATATGTCTAATTAAGTCAAGTTAGTCTTAATTTAGTTGGTTTTTGGTTTAATTATTTAGTTTATGTTTTTTTAGGACTAATTGTTAATTTTGATGTTTTTCAGGGCTAAATTGAAGAGAAAAGGGCCTGAAGTGCAAAAAGGAGAAAGTTAGGGGCAAAATTGGAATAAAGGAGAATTATGGCTTTCATTCGTGGGAGGCAGCCATGAATCACTCAACTGAGTGATTTTCTCACTTGGTTGAGTGGTTTGGCACTCTCCAAAGTGAAATTTGCACTCATCCAAGCAAAGATTACGTGAAATGCAGTAGAAAGTCACTCTTTCAAGCACAAAGTCCACTCTCCCGAGAACAATGGTCACTCTTCCGAGCATCAAAGTCACTCTCTGGAGTACAAGGCTCACTCTCCTGAGTAAATCTCCTATTTAGGCGATCAAAGTCTTCCTATTTCAATTAAACACGTATTCTTCCAAGATAGGAAGTCACAGGAGACGTAAACTCTTCTCTGGGAGGCTATAAAAAGAGCTAAAGACATAAAGATTGGGGAGGATCTTTTACCTTTCGAATTTTCCTTTCATCAATACACATTAGCTTAGGTTTAATTTTGTATCAACTTTATTTTACTTTGTTTGGCTTTTAATATGAAGTGCGAGTAGTTTTCTTTAACTTTTGCTGAAGGATACTTGAATCATTAATCTTGGATTGTAATGACCTAATTTGTGCTTAATGTGATACAAGTTGATTATTTTTTGGTTTTGTGCAAATTCTTACCTTTGATTATCTATAATTTGATTGTTAACTTATTTGAATTAATAGTTGACAATTGATTTATGCATGATTATTGGTTTGCATATTCTTAGATTAATTTATTGGTCTTAATGCATGATCATGTCCTGAGTTAAGGTATAATAGTGTGTTGGTTATAATAGATAAAAATTAAGAAAAGTTAAAATCAAGAATAAATGAAAGTTAAGTTTACTTGCAAAAGAATTTAATAGACATCTAGGAGGTAAAAATCAAATCTTTATGCTAAGTGTTGAATAATTCTGAAAAGGAAAGTTTAATACTTAAGAATGATAATCTTGATTTAAGTTATATTGCCTTATTCATCTGATTTCTTTATAATCACTTGTGTTATCTTTTTGTTAAGTCATTGCAATATAAGGTTAAAGTGGATAGTCCTTTAGCAAAAGTTGCCTATAGTATTGAATTTTATCAACTTTAATCGATTACTTTGTTTAGATTTAATTTTAATTGCTTAAGTTTTATCTATCTTTCATCACTATCATAAACTTGGAATTTCTTTTATTCTTTGCACACGATATTCACCTTAAAATCTGAAACAAGTTGCATTATCATAGTTTTCCTTAGGTACGATATTTGGGGTCTTAATTTATATTTTTCTTTATTACTAGCCGATCTAGTACACATGCTAGACACCGATCAATCTCTCTCATAAGAGAGGGGTAAATTCCTTCTTAATTATTCACTATCCTCTGCATGATTCTCATTATGTTCAATCATAACTTTTATGATTATCCAATTAAAGATAATGTTTGATTATGTTAAAACATAATGTTTATCATGTAGGATACTGTGATAATCTCAGATCAAAGGATCAATAACATAACTATTATGAGATTACTAATGACATTAACCTATGTAGTATCTCATAGCGGGTCTATCCAGTACTCTGTTCTCTAATAAGTACTTATAAGTTTAATTCATATCATCATATATAATCATCCTATGATTATCAATCAAACTTATACTAGTCTTTATTTATCATTATTCATATGACTACGAAGAGTCAAAATAATATTAGATTGTTATTTACAAATATTATTATAACGTAATAGGCCAATAATATAATAACATGAAGAAAATTTAATTTTATAAAATAAAATGTGACATTACATAAATGGCCTAATGTTTGGCCTAGGGCATCACCACTAACAACTTTCACAAGTACCGACCAACTAACAGTCCCATCAGGTAACTTCATTTTCCCCTTGACTATTATCATTAAAATTATCTGCCCACGACAACTGCAAATGAAATGGTAAAAATGGGCCAAAAAATTGCAACTCTCGATCTCTACAAAATCGATTGACTCACCGAAGGGGTGCAGCATAATGACAATAGCCCAGCCATCAAAAGAAATAAACAAAGCTACCGATAATTGGCAGTGCCCCGTGTCCGCAAGATAAACAGGTTAGAAAAGCAAACTCTGATAAACAATCCATGATTATCACTGTAACAATTGTTCGCAGGATGACTTTTTAGGAAAATTTCAGCCTCTCAAGGCTAATGATCTATCAATTTCGATCGATAATTCATCCCGATCAACGTTTCAATTCCAGCCTCTCAAGAGTGATGATCTATCAATTCTGATCAACGATTCATCCCAATCAATGTATTAATTTTAGCCTTTCAAGTCTGATGATGTATCAATTTCAATCGACGATTCATCCCGATCAATGTATCAATTCCAACCTCTTAAGGTTGATGATCTATTAATTTCGATCGACGATTCATCTCGATCAACGTTTCAATTTCAGCCTCCCAAGCTTGATGATCTATCAATTCCAATCGATAATTCATCCCGATCGACGTTTCAATTCCAACCTCCCAAGTTTGATAATCTATCAATTCTGATCGATGATTTATTTCGATCGACGTTTCAATTCCAGCCTCCCAAGGCTGATGATTTATCAATTCTGATGGACGATTCATCCCAATCGACGTATCAATTTTATCCTTCCAAGGCTGATGATCTATCAATGTCGATCGACGTATCAATTTCAACCTCCCAAGGTTGATGATCTATCAATTTCGATCGACGATTCATCCCGATCGACGTATCAATTTCAGCCTCTCAAGGCTGATGATCTATCAATTTCGATCGATAATTCATCTTGATCGATGTATCAATTTCATCCTCTCAAAGCTGATGATCTATCAATTTCGATCGACGGTTCATCCCGATCGACATTTCAATTTCAGCCTCTCAAGGATGATGATTTATCAATTTCAATCGACGATTCATCCCGATCGACGTTTCAATTATAGCCTCTCAAGGCTAATGATTTATCAATTTCGATTGACGATTCATCTCGATTGACATTTCAATTCCAGCCTCTCAAGGCTAATGTTTTATCAATTTCGATCGATGATTCATCCTGATCGACGTTTCAATTCTAGCCTCTCAAGGTTAATGATTTATCAATTTCGATCTTCCAGCCTCTCAAGGCTGATGATCTATCAATTTCGATTGATGATTTATCCTGATCGATGTTTCAATTCCAGCCTCTCAAGGCTGATGATTTATCAATTTCGATCGATGATTCATCCCCATCGATGTATCAATTCTAGCCTTTCAAGGCTGATGACCTATCAAGTTTGATAGATGATTCATCCCAATTGAGGTATCGATTCCAGCCTCTTGAGGCTGATGGTCTAGCAATCCTGATTCATTCTAGCGAACACACTAATTCCAATCTATCCAGGCTGACGACTCGTTAGGAATGATTCGACTTACTGCTCCTGCTATCTAAAGGACTATATCATCTACAACATCATAAGTTGATGCCCCTGCTACTTCGATCTTTCATCGAACGATCGATGGAGGACAAATGAGAACATCCAAAAATATAAAAGGCTAAAGGCTCAGGAGCCCACAAAGGGCTCAAAACGAAGGCCCATGAAAGCATCATTAATTAAAGGACCAAACACACAGCTCGATGCTATTCGATTGGATTTAACCTCTCCCTGACAAGCAGAAGTCATATGATATACACCACTATTCCATTGTCGTAACTTATGAAAATAGGCTATACTTGCCGCAGAGTAGAACAACTATTTGACACACTGCTCGAAGCTTCATAACTCTATACATAGCAGGTTCCTTTCTAAAAGATACATCTTTTTCTCTTTCTAAATAACGCTAATTCTCTTTCTAAAGAGTTTTCAGTCTTAGCACTAATTTAAGCATTGAAGTATCGAAGTTCGGGACAACTGAGCTAAGTACCTTTTTGCAGGTTTCATCAGCGACCTTTCAATCAGATCGATCCTAATTTTTCTATCCAATCCTTTTACTTATCCAAATACAGAAATACCCTATCTTTATAAAATTTTGCGATTTATTAATTATAATTTGCCATAACATTTTTTATAAAGAAAAAGGGAAAGTAAAGGTTAAATTTTGAAACATTTTATCTCCAAAATGTGTTCAATGAGAACAATCCATCGCAACTTTAGCCACGTTTTTTTTTTCCAAGAACTTTAGCTAACATAAAAGCTGCAACAGTAGTAGTCTATTTATTTTAGAATAAAATAAAATTCACAATCATAATGCCACAGTAAATTCTAGTTTAGCTGACGATATAAAAATGTTGGGGATGGAAAGAATGATGTTATTTGCCAAATTGGTCGATATTGTTTTGGTAATGATATATGTATATTTAATCTATCGGGAAGTCTAATTCAAAAAATTAATAATTTGATTATTTTTCAATCGGGGAATATTTAATTTTTAACTTACCGATACAATTAGTTTTAAGCAATTTAAATATATAAAAATATTAAAAACTTAAAGGTCCACTACTATTTTATTTGAAATTGGGATAACAACCATTTTTATCCTCAAACTTTCGCAAATGGGATGAAAATATCCTTAAATTTTTTTTATCGGATTATATCCTTATAGTTATTTTTTTGATTGAAATATGTCTTTATTTTAGACGAAAAATACAAGTGGCAAGCGGACCTAATAGCACTCAATGGAGACGCGATACATCAACATCCGTGTGGTACCATATCTCTTAATCAGCATTAATCCAAAAATTTAAAAAAATATATAATCAAATGTGGCAAAAAAATTTAAAAGAAAAACAAAAATTAAAAAAAAATTCTCTCTTTCCTCTCGTTCTTCCTCTTTCACTCTCATGTTCTTCCTCTGCAATCCAGATCCAGATCCAGCAAATTTTTTCTCCTCCATCCTTGGATTTCTAAGGGAATGAGTCAAACAATTGGCTTTATTTTTACGACACCCACTAATATATACATATATATGCACCCATACATACAAGGATCAATGGGTAATATGAAGAGTGGGTTAAAAGAGTTTTCATTAATGATGTTTGTTAGTGCCATGGCTCAGCTCAGAAACATCTAAACCACTTTGTTAGGGCTAATAATTTGTGTTTGTGTAGGTGGCTGACGCAACAATCTTCGTCTTCTCATATCATCTATCATCGGTCTTCTCCTAGATTAGGGTAATAAAAATTAATGTTGATGGAGCTATTGATCACAGAGAAAACTTGGGGCTACCTGTTGCTATTGCAAGAGACCATCATGGGCATATTTCGGCTGCCAGGTTTATCGTTGGCTTCACCTTTTCGCTCCCCTTGCAGCGGAAGCTCTCTCTTTTCCTCTTACTGTTGTTTTGGCTTTACAATGCAACTTTAAAGGAAGTTATTGTAGAAGTTGACTAAGATTATTGTTGATGCCTTGCATTAGGCAACTGAGTGACCTGTTGCTATAAGTTCTCTTATTTTGGATATTTTGGTTTTGGCTTTAGCTTTTCCTTTGGACTGCTCTTTTGTTTTTGTTAGTAGGTCTGCCAATTGTTTGGCTCATTCCCCTAGAAATCCAAAGAGGGAGGAGGAAGAATTTGTTGGATCTAGATCTGGATTGCATAGAAAGAACATGAGAGAGAAAGAGAAAGAATGAGAGGAATTTTTTTTTAATTTTTGTTTTTCTTTTAAATTTTTTTGCCACATCAAAATACTTTTTTTTTTTAATTTTTAGATTAATATTGACTAGAAGAAATTGTATCATGCGGATGCTAACGTATCGTGTCTCTATTAAATGTTGTTAGGTCCATTTATCACATATTTTTTTTGTCTAAAATAAGGATATATTTTAATAAAAAAATGATTACAGGTATATAATTCGATAAAAAAAAAATTATGAGTATTTTTACCACTATTTACGAAAGTTTTTAGACAAAAATCACTATTATCCCTTTAAAATTTTATGAATCTATTATAATGACAATTTTTTGTTTTTTTCAAATAGGGGTGGAAAAGAAGTTCTCAATGCGTCAATACTCCTTGCTTGACAAGAAAAATAAAGTGCGGCTATAATCGATAGTTCTCCTAGCCAGTTAAATTAAATAAAAGAAAAAGGAAATTCCTCGTAATCCTAGATAGTGAAATTTTTACCATATGATGACACGTATATCCCATAGAATATCGGACGGTAGCTGGTGCCAGTCGCACCATGAGACAAATAAATATAGTCACTGGCTGTTGGCAGAATATGAATTCTCCGATCAGCGTGCTTTTGCGCCAATAACTGATTAGGGTTTTAGCGGCGGCCGTAACCACTGTTGGCCACAAAAGCCCCATTTCATCAATCGCACGCACATTCGGCATCCTCAAGCCACTCTTTCGAAAAAAAAGGGGCTTCTTCAGCTCACCAATGGGAGACCAAAACGACGCCGCATCTCTCAAGCACCCATTTTCCGACCGGGTTCCAATCCGATCCATTGTTGGCCGCCCCGACCGCGGAGCCACCCTCAGTGGCCAGCGTGTGCGGGTTGGCGGTTGGGTGAAGACCGGGAGAGAGCAAGGAAAGGGATCTTTCGCCTTCTTGGAGCTGAACGACGGTTCATCTCCGGCGAACCTACAAGTTATAGTCGAAAAGGAAGTGGCGGATCTGGGCCCATTGGTGCATACAGGTGCCTGCGTCTCCGTTGAAGGTGTCCTTAAAGAGCCACCGGAAGGAACCAAACAGAAGATTGAGCTCCGAGTTGAAAAAGTGATCCATATCGGACCTGTTGACCCGGCGAAGTACCCGATTCCTAAAACTAAGCTCACGCTTGAGTTTTTGAGGGACCATATTCATCTTCGACCCAGAACTAACACGGTAAATTTTGAAACTTTCTATCTGCTGGGTATAAATTTGGATATATGAGTTTTATTTGCTTCTTTTTTTTTTCAAATTTGATGCATATTTGTGAAATTTTGGAAATTAATTTTTTAATTGCTTAGTTGAACTACATGGAATTTTAAAATTTGATGAGGAAAATGCGAATTTATAGTTGGTTTATTTGTTTATTAAATAATTGGTTTAATATGAGATACATTTATGCGTTTTTTTTTACACCAACGCTGTTGTGTGATGATACATTTGTTGTAGATTGCCTTGGAAAATGCTCTTTTCTATAGCACTATTGCGTGCTTTGATTTTTCTAATGTATCAGTATGTGTTGAGTTGCTAATAGTTGTGTTTCTTTTCAGATTTCTGCAGTTGCTCGAATTCGTAATGCTCTTGCTTTTGCCACTCACTCATTCTTTCAAGAGCATGGTTTTCTATATATTCACACTCCAATTATCACAACAAGTGATTGTGAAGGTGCTGGCGAAATGTTCCAAGTCACGACATTGATTAGCGAAGCGGAGAAGATAGAGAAGGAGCTAATTGAGAATCCTCCTCCATCAGCAGCTGATGTTGAAGCTGCTGAGCTTGTTGTCAAGGAGAAAGGGGGGGCTGTTGCTCAATTGAAATCTGCTAAAGCAAGTAATGCAGATATAGATGCCTCAGTGGTTGAATTGAAACAAGCAAAGGAGAATCTATCAAAGCTGATAGAAAGATCTAAACTTAAACCTGGCTTACCAAAAAAAGATGGAAAGATTGATTACGCCCTAGATTTCTTTTCTCGTCAAGCATTTTTAACCGTCTCTGGTCAGTTGCAAGTCGAAACCTATGCTTGTGCTGTCGGTAATGTCTATACATTTGGACCAACATTTCGAGCTGAAAAATCACACACCTCTAGGCATTTGGCAGAATTCTGGATGGTTGAACCTGAAATAGCATTTGCTGATCTTGAGGTAATTGCATTCTAGTTTGTGTATGCGTGTGCACCTTTGTTTTTAAATCTCCAGTTTTGAGAGGTTGCATGTTTATGTAGGATGACATGAACTGTGCAGAGGCATATGTGAAATATATGTGTCAGTGGCTGCTTGACAAGTGTCTTGATGATATGGAACTAATGGCCAAACTCTATGATAAAGTTTGCATTGATAGACTAAAAATGGTTGCTTCCACGCCTTTCAAGCGCATTTCATACACAGAAGCAGTTGAACTACTAGTGGAAGCTGTAAAAGGTGGTAAGACGTTTGAGAATGCTGTTGAGTGGGGGATAGATCTAGCATCAGAGCATGAGAGGTCTCATTCGCTTCCTTTCCTCTTGCTCCCGCTCTATTTCTATATATGTTTGTGTGTGTGTGTATCCTGATTTACTGGTATTCAAGTTCATTCAGGTACTTGACAGAAGTCTTATTTGAGAAGCCTGTAATTGTGTACAACTACCCAAAAGGGATCAAAGCATTTTACATGAGGCTGAATGATGATTCAAAGACAGTAGCTGCCATGGATGTACTTGTACCAAAGGTCTCTGTCTTCTATACTTCTCCAACTTTATGTACATTGTCCAGTAGTATAATGTTTAACATGATAGTCTTTACTTTTTACTCTGCGCATATTAAGCTAGTATCTATTTTATATATCAGGTGGGAGAGTTGATTGGTGGAAGCCAAAGAGAGGAACGGTTGGAAGTCATTCAGCAAAGGTATGAAGTTGTGTAGATTGGCAATGCACCAATTTTATTCATGATTATAATTAGTAATTTTGTGCTAAATCGTTGTTGGGATTGCATTCCATTGTAGAATTGCTGAGATGGGGCTGCCTAGCGAGCCATACGAGTGGTACCTTGACCTGCGGCGCTACGGTACATCAAAGCATAGTGGATTTGGTTTAGGCTTTGAGAGGATGATACTGTTTGCCACTGGCATTGACAATATTAGAGATGTCATTCCCTTCCCCAGATACCCAGGGAGAGCAGATCTGTGATATGTTTAGTTTAATTTATATATTATATATTTTGATGGTGTTAGTATTTTCCCTTCATAATTAACGTGGTTTGTTTAGTCCAAATTCCCTCGGATACTTTGATTTTCCAACAATATGAAAATTTACACAGCATAATTGCTAAGGTTGTTAGCTTTGTAAATCCTCTTTTGGTTATTATGCTTCTAAGGATTTTTGCCAAGCAATAAGTTAAGAGCAATGAATGTTAGATTAATTTCTTATCCTTGTTAACTCGTAATTTTATCTTTTATAAGTATAAGAGTACCTTTCTTTTTACATAACTGAAAAATTACAATTTAGAATCTGTAGTTTTATTTAATATGACAATTTGAAAAATGAATAAGCTATTTTTCACGAGAACATTAAAATATTAGAAGAAATTAATTTATAATCATATTAAAATACTCGTGTTTCTAGATTCAATTATGATAATCTTCCATCGTTAAAAATAAAAATAAAAATTATGATCAATCTTCCAATATAGAACTTGAAAACGGTAATGTAACTAATGTTGCTGTTCGCTGCTCTGTCTCTACGTCCAACTAAGAAAGAAAAGATCGGATTAGGGAAGGTGGGTGCGCGCTACGCCAAACGACCAGTCGTTCTTTATTCATAACGAAATAATTTTATTAGGAAAATTTAGCTATAAATATAAAAATTAAGAAAAACTCCCTAAAACCCCCAAAACAGTTCAAACCCACTTTCCCTCTTCCTAAGGAGCGAAGAAGAAGAAAAGCAGTAATGAAGAAACTCGCAAGGAATTGGCGGAAATCTCAAGACGTCAAATCATTTCTCCCGATTCGGGATGATCCCTCGTCTGATGATTCCCGTCCTATGGACACGGAAGGTTTCTCCTCCGATGTCGGAAAATGTTCCTCTTCTAAGTTCTTTTCACAGCGGCCAAACATCTGTTAATCACTTTGTATTTTGTTTTCTGTTTGTTTTAACACAGAACAAGAAGAATTTGTTCGATCGCTTGAAAAGACGCAAGCTCTGCAATCTCTCTTGTGGAGGGTACTTGTATTCCTTACAATTTTTTGTGTTCACCTTAACTTTGAATAATAATTAATTACGAGATCGTTGAATTTTTCGCAGAGCGTGTTCACTGCGTTTCTTTCCTGCTATGCCGCATTTCAACTTTACTCCATCTGCCAGCAAGCAACTTCTCCATGGGAACTGGTACACGAAATCATTTTCTCAATAAAATGAGATTATTATTTAGAAACTTGTCGAAATTTAATTGTTTTTGACTTGCCAATTTATTAACAGCGGTTTCATGCTTACTTCATGGAAGATCTTGAGTCATGGATTGTAATATGTGCAGGTTCGTCTCTCGTCCCCAAGTTGCTTTGCACTCTTTATCAGCTCATTAAATGTTTATTATCCTTAATCCTATATTTAGATTATTTATGCTTGTTTATTTTCTGCTCAACCGAAGCCTAGCATCATTTCCATGCCATAATCTAGACTCAGCAATAAATGAGAATTTTATGTTAATTGTAGCTGTATGTAGTCAGATGAGACATCTATCTTGCAGGAAAACAATATCTTTTAGCTGCATTACAGCAAAGAGTTTTTTTTGTTCACTCATTTGAGGCTTCTAGCTCAGTTTCCTTCTCCTTATTATTTGTTGCATGAGAAGAAGTTGTAGCTTTTAGTTTCTTGGAGTGGATGGTAGCCCTTCTTTTGCTTTAATCCTAGCATAAAATCATCACTCACTGTTCATGCACTTGTATGGCTATTCTATGAGGCAAAAAATGTTGGAAGCTGCGGTACTTCCAATTTGTCTCATCCACATAATATCAATTGTTTTACATGTGTGGAGTTTCTTCGCAGAGATGTCATTTTCATTCTTAGCAGCTACCAGAATTGTAGTTTTGTTGTTGAAAAAAAGTTAGAAAATTTATTTTTTACTTCCAAGGCCCTTCTCTTCATTGATTTTTCTTCAAACACATTACCTCTGAAGGTCATAGGGATCACTGTTCAATGTATTAATTTCATCAGGGGAGAAATAGACCCTTCATAAAGGGAGAAAGGAGTGTCAGGAACTATTAAGCTTTGCTTTGATTGATTGCACGAAAGCTTGATCATGTACTTGTTCTAGAGACTCAAAATGAATAATCTGTAGTAATTGATTTGCTTTCATGTTTTTGCTTTGTAATGCCAATTGCTAAATGAAAACCATTTTGCCGTACAGGTGTTCATGCTAGGCAGCGCATTACATGAGTGAATTCTTATTAATTAGTAAATGAATTAAGAAAATCTATCTAAGAGTATTGCTACATTGTTGCTGTCTTGTTTTTTTATGCTAACTGTTAAGAATTTGACAGATTGGCTTGCTGTTTTAGCATCCTCAATGGCAATCCTGGGGTTAATTCATAATTCAAAGCATCGCAGGTGGTGGCTTTGGTACTCATGTTATGTTGGGTTCACACTGGCAAGTTTCTGGTTATACTTCATGCTGAGGTACATTGAGTTCTTTGTATATCATACCAGTCATTCATTTTTACGTGGAGAGTTTTATCACATCTTGTTGTCAAGAGAGCTTATATGAGATACTCTGATTAATTTGATATTGGTAGTCCTGAAATAACAGAAATACGGAGTTTAATTGGTTTCATTTTCTTCCTTTTGTATTCCATTTAAATTATTGCTGTTGAAAGTTTTGTACTTAGCAGACTAGCACAGAATTGAAGTTAATCCTGTCTAGTTAGAATTTTGGCCTGGTGCACACTGATCAACATTGGTTGAAAATGAGCTCCTACAAGAATATTATAAAATATTTTAGCATGCTGGTTTACATACTTATTTGTGCTAATAATAGGATGTCAAGATTTCGATGGAATGTTCTCTGGCTTCCATTTGGGCCTCTCGGGTGGGTGGTATTTGGCTCAGGTTCATTTTAGCTATATGACAGCTTAATTGATCATCAGAGAAATGACTTCTTTTCTTGAAAATTGCAGTGCAGCTGGCCTCTGTCTCTATGTTGACCATATACTTTCCGAGTCATCAGAAGAAGTTAGAAAACTTAGAAGCTACATGTATGCTTAAAGCCAGCTAAACTTTTTACTCGCCTTTTCATTTTTACTGGATTGGGGTTGAATTCGTGGAGTTTTTGGAGCAATTGCAGGTTGGGAAAAGGAAGCTACATGGATTATTAGTTTACAAACAGAGGAAACAGTGTCATGGGAAGGGTCAATCTGATTTTGCCCCCCTTTGCAAACATGCATCCATACCTTCACTATCAGCGAGCGTGTGCTGAACATGCCGTACTAGGGGGCATGAGTTAAGCATGCAGTACTTGCTATCAAACTTTTGTAGACAATCAATTTTTTCGCTTTGTAATGCCAATTGCTAAATGAAAACCATGTTGCCGTACAGGTGTTCATGCTAGGCAGCGCATTACATGAGTGAATTCTTATTAATTACTAAATGAATTGAGAAAATCTATCCAAGAGTGCTCCATTGCTACGTTGTTGCTGTCTTGTTTTTTTATGACAAGCGTGGAGGCAACAAACCTAGCTCGACCCAACACTACACACACAGTAACAAGTCATTCTATGACGTATAAATCAAAACAATTGTATAGCCTATCAAACCACTCGCTTAAGCTGATTATAGGTTTTCCACATACCAGCACTCATAAATAAACAGCATCCAGAGGTTGTTCCTTCCCCAGTAGATGGAAAAATGTAAGAAAGAAGTCACATTATAAGGTTGTGGAATAAACTACTAGAAACTGATATAAGCTAACATATTCAAAGCTGATGTCGAAAAAATAAAGTATTCAAAGATTGAACATGTATAATGGAAAATGTCGAAAAAGATCAAGTTCAAGCATTGATAAAAGCTGCCACTACATCGAAATCAAATAAAGTCTGCAGATTAAACACAACTAATTATCACTCAAAAATTTGGAAATACTCCAAATAGCCTATAATCAGAAACTTTGTAACCCAAAGATAGAATTAATCCTCATCTTCGATAACCTTGGTGCCCATACCCTTCAGTCCTTCAGGTGGGATTTCTGCAACGGTGACTAGAGAGTAGAGCTCTTCCTTTGCATCTTCATCATCATTTCTCCTGCGAGCAATGCGAACCCTAATCCTCCTTGGTACACTCCTAATACCCCTGCTCCAGATATGTTTGTTGAGCTTGACATCTACTCTCACGTCCTTTGTCCCCATGGCCTTCTGAGTAAACTTTCTGATTTCCTTTATGGCCTTGGGAGCCTTCTTCTTGAAGGTGCTGTTTTACAAAATTTTGAGCATCAATAAGTGTTGTGTTTGTGTGTTACATAAACATTTGCAAATGTGCAAGTTCATATTCTTCAACATCTGGGTGAATGCGAATAAAAACTATTATTAAACCCACAATATAGGCTGCACCGTAACATACCTCACTTTAGTAGAGAAGGTTAACATGCACAAAACTATTAGATAATTAACGGAAAAAAACAAAACACAGCTGCCAAACCCCAAGTATAAGATATTCTCCGCGAAGCACACTCATTATAGATCTAAATAATGGTTAAGTAGATTAAAAGGAAACGAGAATTACCATCCATGCAAGCGCTTGTGGAGGTTGATAGTATACTCTCTGGTGACTACCTCCTCCTTTCTACCCTTTGTCTTCTCCACCATTTTGGCTCGCTTTTTCTCCCTCGAAGCGGACAACCTGCATTCAGTAAATTCAGTGTTACTTTAAAAGCCGTCAATAACAATAATCGATTGCTAAAAAGCTTTGTTGCCGTAATACTGACGGCGAAGAACTAGAAACCAGAGAAAGAGATAGAGAGAAGAAGACCTTAGCAAACAGAGGCGTGAGAGAGAAAGTGGAGTTTAAAATGAAGCATAAAACCCTAGCATTCTTGCGAAATGCCTATTTTATCCTTGTGCTATATATATGTATATTTTTTTAATAACAAATGCAGATTCGTTCCTTTAAAGTTTAAACAACCAGAAGGGATTTATTTTGAAAAGGTTTAGAAAACTAGTAATGCACTGTCGATTCATGAAGGGACCCTTCAAATATTTTGTTTAAGGTTTAAATTTGAATTCCAATTCACCGTTGAAATTTCTTCCCGTTACCATATTTGTAAGGACTTCCTGCGCCTCAGTAAAGGAATTCCAATTCACCGTTGGAATGTGCTTTGCTTTTTAAGAAAAAAGCTACCATTGAAATGAAAATTTTTATTAATGTTACGTTTATGCAACATATATGAATTCAATGCGAGTGTAAAAAAACTTGCTAATTTCAGTCTTTTTGGAATGTAATTTGCGTTTATAAATAGTGACCTAACCAAATTCAACTGTTTAATAGAGCCCAGCTTACATATATTATAGAAATGGCATCCCTAACTCCTTGTTTGGACGGTGATTTACCAATGCTATAGGGATAACCACAGCCTCCAATTACATTATAATCCGCATTCGTCGCTTTAATGTCTGAAATAATTCAATTAATATCGGTATGGTTTATGTTTCAAATACCTCTCCAACACAAACTATATGAAAACAAAAGGAAGACCAAACCTGTTCATGTTTCCAAGAAACATTTTTAGGTGAGAGTTTTAAAATGGAAAGTTTCATGTATCTATGCTTGTTTGTATTTGTGTTTGCTTTGATCAATGTTGCAAAAAAGTTTTTGATCTTTCTCCATCTTTTGTTTATCTTTCTTTCGCTTTGCCGTTTGAAATAATTCTATTAGCAAATTTCTATTGATTTCTTTAGTTTTGACTTTTGGTTTAGGGTTTAGGAATTCTTTGAGTTTGGACTTAGGGTTTAGATTTAATTTTAGGATTTAGAATTTTAGGTTTAGGTCTAGGTGTAATTTAGGGTTTAGGATCTAGGGAGTGATTAGGTAGGATAGGGCTAGAGCCGAGCCAAGGAGCCTGGTCCGAAGGGGAGTGTACAGTGGGGCTTGGTCTGAAGGAGGTGTAGGGTAGGGCTCGAACTAGGGCGAGAGGGGAAGGGTAGGTCTTGGGCGAGCAGGGCAGGGGATAGGGTAGGGCTTAGGCTGACCAAAGACTTGATTCTGGCAGGAGCGAAGGGCTCGAACCAGGGTAGGGGGCCGAGTTCAGACAAGGGCTGGGGTGGAGTTTAGGTTGGGCCAAGATATGGTCGAGTCAGGGTAGGGCCAGGCTCAAGCTAGGACAAGGGGTCCTGGTTTAGGCAAGGGCTAGGACGAGGCTTAAGCCAAGTTCGAGCAAGGGAAGGGAGGTATTGACAACGGCTGGGTTGTGGGGTAGCCTAGGGAATGGGGCTAACGGGGCCTAGTTTGGGCCAAGGCTTAAGGTAAGGTAGGCTCAGGCAAGGCTAAGAGGCAGGTCAAGTAGGGGTAGGCTCAAGCCACAATCGAGTAGGGGCTTGGGTTAATCCCAACATGGGGCAACATAGAAGCTCAGTCTGAGGCACAAAGGCGGAGTCCAAGGTAGGGTACGGTAGGCTCAAGCCAAGTTCGAGAGGCAGGAAAAAGTTCGAGCACCGAACATGATGTTTAAAATAAATTGCTTCCGTGTTATTCGTTATCCTTGAAGATGCATATAAGAGATGGAGCAGTTGCGTTTCAGAGAAGCCACATCTCCCCATGTTATAAATACTAAACCACGACATTCATTACATAAACAAGCTTTAAAATTAGCTTTCCACCAAAAGTAGTCCCCCTATATCTGCATCAAAAGTGCTTTATTTATCAACATGTTGAAAACCAGTAAATATAGCCAAAGCTCTACAGATATATTAATAAGAACTGATGTTACATTACGGGTAAAAGAATGAAGTGATGAATGATACAGACAGGCTATACCATAAATCATTAATGATATGCCCATGCATAAATTAAATGCATTCCTAAACTAGTGATAAATTTTATTTTCCTTAAAAGATTCAATTGTTATTGGGCTAATTTGTGCAAGTACATCTTCAATAAACGATTCCGAATCTTGGTGAAAATCTGCTCTTCCCTCTTCCTAAGTATATAATAATTCTAAGAAGCAAATGCCTCCTAAGATCTCAATGTGCTTCTTGAAGATCTCCAGAAAGCGAGAGCCAAAACAGTCAAAGCGCCAATACTTGCTAATACCTGCAATCACCATTATACCAAAATTAGTCCACCACGAGGAATGGTCAGTGTCCACAAATTTTCATGTCCAAAACATTAATTTCAAATTCCATAATTTAGCTAAATCTATTACCACCTTAGGCAGATGAGTTATACATAGCAAGTGGGACATTTCAAATCTAACAGTAATTTCACATAGCTTTAATCTGAAAATGGCATCCCTTCTCAAACACATACTAGAAACGTGGCAATGATGAAACGAGCACATGCTGACCTTAGTGTCTCTAGTATAACTGCTCCGATGAGACCGGAAGAATGACCACAGCAACTGAAAGCGTGATGTCTGAGGCATTAAAATAACTGCAGTATACTGTTTTTTGCAAGGACTTGGTAATATTCTCTGCAGTGTAGCTTGAACTGTTGATGGTGTGAGAGATTGTCTAACAATTGAACGTCCTTCATCCTGAATCTGAAACAGAAAATAAAATTCTGATGATTTTAGCACCCAGTAATGATTATAAAGCCAAGGTGTGTGCTGCAGTTTCTCTAGCTCTAACCATAGTTTGTACTGCCATTGCTGTTCACCCGTTGGTACTGTCTAATTAAGGTACTTCCAGCCCAGTAATCACAGAGGACACAAATAATGACTTTATTTGATAACAAAATCAACATTAACAGGTTACATATTGCTTGGGAGAAGATGCACGAGATGTTACATATTCTACATGTACAGGCATACTAAAATTTAAAACATCTATGTATGCTAAACTTCAAACTCTTATTTGACCTGGTCTAAAAACTAAGAAAAGAGTAAATTGCAATCAGGCCTCATACTTCAGCCACATCATCAGTTATATATGTCGGTGCAACTGCAGACCTCAAATAAAAGCATCACGCTCAAGATATAAAACATTGGGATCGAAAAAGCAGTGAATGGAGACAATGAAGAAGTGCATTATAGGTCTTGTGGAAAATCAGCACAAAAGTAGAAACCACCAACCTCAAAGGCTGTGCCCAATTCACCATTGTATATCCTTGACTGGTAACTACGTAAGATCCTTTCCAGCCAGTAGAAGTTCTCCTGAAAGATCAATAACAAATCAGCACTATAATTAAAGTATAAAAAATTTGAGTCGGAACTTCTTCCAATCCTATGCTGGGAGGATCACCAAGAACTTTAGAAGAAACTTAAAAGAGTTCCAGAAGTAAAAAGGATAGAAAGGAAGAAGTCCTGAATTTTTTCCAATAAACACGCCTGGGTAACTAAATGAGAATTTAGTGCGCAATTTACATAAAAGAAAACTAACCTGCAATCCATTTTCATGGGCCCTTTGCTCAAGTTCCAGCACAGTCAAAACATCCTCCTCTGAAGGCCCTTCCTCTTGAAGTCGTAATATTTCATCCAGAGCAAAATCTACCTATTAAGAAGTGTTCCAGAGAAACGCACATCAAGTTTAAGGGAAATCATAAAAGGCTTATAATTGTGGGTAAGTGAACTCTAAAATAATTTGGAGCAATAGTGAACCTACAATTATTAATCCTAAGTCTCCATTCCACACAAATTTCACAAGGAGTATTGCAAGATGGGGAAAAAAAATTGATTGGATCCTTAATGAAGCAAAACAGGAAAATAAAACAAAATACACTAATAGAAAGGCAAAATGAACAATTACAAAATAAATAAATAAAAAGTTGCCCACCAGCTTTAAGGATATTCCAGGATCACAAGAAAAATTTATGCTAATGTCACCACGTATATCCCCAGTTCTTGAAGGTCTATTGCCACCTAGGAATACTGAGACACCAGCAGAGTAGATCTGGAATGGAGAGGTAAATAAATGACCATCCTGCAAACCCTTAACAAATCAAAAAGTATACACCATGAAACACACACCTGCCCATGCTTGAAACGTAGAACTTGCATAATTTTAGTTTCAAGAAGTTTGCTCAGGAAGCCAATGCGGTGAATTTCTTCTACCTGCCAATTAACATTCTTCAAGGGGAAAAGGGAACAACCTCAGTTACTGGAACAAGAAAATCAGAAAAAACCATTGTTCCAGTTACATGAAAATTTCTATCCCACGGAAGCAATTAACTGATAGATTAAAGACAGCAGCAAACCATTGTCCCATTCTTCAGCACCACGGGAAAGCTTAGCTGAACTGAACATTGTGCTTCAACCATGGGGCTTCGAACCACTTCTCTACGGGAAATAAAATATAATAGCAAATGTTTGAATCTCAACAAAGAGACATCCTCAAAAAAGACAAGTTAGTTCCTAACATATTATCATATGCTTTTCCTACCATCACCGCAGTTGATAAAACATCTACCTGATTATGCTTGTGGGGAAGGTGAATGGTAAGCCTTTGAGGTCATCACGGTTAAAGTGGAGAATAGGTTCTGGAGGTCTTGCTATTCCACCCTGCATAGAGAATCACAGAATCAGTCAACAGAACACTTCTCCAAATTCACATAGTTGAAAAGTAATATCAACTCACCAAATACTGCAATATCAAAGGAAGTGCAATAGTGGGATCAAGATTCCCAACAATTACAACAGTAAACGTTGAAGGATCCTTGAAACAACTGTTAAAATATTCGCAAGCTTTTAGTGGATCAACCTTCCGAAGATCATTTATTCTAATAGGCTGCAAAATTATAAATAAACCCAAGTTATAACCATGGAAAATTAATCTTCCAAGTGATAGAAAGCCTAAAGCATGAAATCCAGCATACCCTGAAAAAATAGGAGTTCCCATAATTGAGCTCCTTAACTCGATCTGCAAATGCAGTATAAGGATCTCTCTCTTGAGCACGGACTGCTTCCTCTGCCATCTGCATCACTATGTTGACATCTTCTCCAGGTGTAACATTTGTTGTAAATAGTTGATATACAAGCTGTGAGAACAAGTATAATAGAAATAAACTGGTCAAGATAACCCTGACAATTAGAAGATCATAAATGGACACAGAGGGCAATATTTACTAAAACTTCAAGACAGGCATTATAAACATTATATTTGGTTAATCGGAAATGAAGACTGTCAATAAATGGAGAATATAATTGTCATTTCTAGATAGTCAGGATGCAAAACATTTCTTGTAAGAAACCTTTTCAGTAGATCCATATCTAGTCTGCATCCTCATGGGGAGTATACCACAAAAATGGTGATAATAGGAGACATTTACTTGCTTATATATCCATCTCAGTATGTGATGAAGAAGTTGCTAGCCAAGAAGAAACTCAAGCCCACAGGCCCATGATTTGGAGAGTTTATACTAGAAGATCCAAAAAGAAGGCTGGAGATGCAGGGGAGGCTGAGCTGGCATACATAGTTAGGAAAGGGGCAGGATAGAGGACTATATATTTGAGTTTTGTTAGAGGAAAGGGTAGGCAGATAAATTATTGGCTAATGGTATAGAGGGAGTAAGGGAAAGGAGAGAGCAGATTGTTTGGCTTGCTAGGCTGCTTCTTTTTGTGGATTTGGCCCTTACAGTTATTTCTTCTTCTTTGTTGTTCCTTTGGTTGTAAACAAACAGATATAACTCTGCTGTAATTGATTCATCATAGATCAATATATACAGCTTTCCAATATTTTCAATTGCTTAGTTGTGTTGATTTATTTCTTAATCATTGTGTTATCATTTTCTCTATCATTGGTCCGACCTGCCAGATCTGAAGTGACTGGAGCAAATGGAAACTCGACAACAGACGCTGGTAACTTGATTGGATGAAATGGAAAAGCGAGTGGGAGAATTGGAAGCTTGTGTTAAGGAGCTCACCAAATTTGTGACACGGATCCAAATTTGTTGGACTGCTTCTCAATTGAGCTACCGAGAGGATAAAGAGAAGAAGGATGCATTTAGAAAGTAGGTACTTACATGGATAAAAAGATTAGACAAACAATCAACCAAGACAGAGGAGTACAGTTCTCAAGGGAAAACAACTATGGAAAAGGGAGGAAATCACCAAGGACAAGCCTCCAATCCACGAATGAACTACAATTTCCACACAAACCATTTTGCTGGTCCATTCAAAAACCTAGCAGACTCGAAACAAGGTGGAAGCGTCGAAGGGTTCATTGAAGCCTTCGAAACGGTGGCTGCTACCGCTCCAGATCTTCCTAAACCACAATTTATGGGATGTCTTATTACTGGGTTCGAGGAAGAAGGGAAGGATTGGGTGGAGGTTCACAAGCTAACGGATAGGGTGGAAGCTATGAGACTTGCGTGTTCCATCGAAGCATTTGTGCAAACCGGCCGACAGGGGATGGTTTCATCGAAGTGGGTGTAGAGTTCGGTGAAGAAGAAGGAGCCGATCATCAAGCCAGTCTCAACTACTGGACCTTGGGGGGATTCTAATAGATTTGGGTCATCTCAGTTGCAGCCCAATTCCACTTTTGGGTCAAATCCAAACAAGCATCCAGCCCATACTACAAATAACCACTCCACATCTCCTTCTATCTCATTAGAATCAAATCGATGGGGACACACAAGGTAGGGAGTTCGGCACCTCACCAAGATCAAGTGGAAAAAAAGACGAAAAAAGGGGTTTTGCTTCCAGTTAGTGTCTGTGTTGGAATATCAGCTTGTGCACTTTGTTAATCGTGACTCCCTTGGTTTGGCAAATGGTTTTCTTTCTTTGGGATTTATTCCTGAAGGGGTTGACATCGTAGCAGTTTTAAATGCACTACAAGCATCCTTTGGTGATGGGAGAAGACATTCTCGAGATTTTGAGGCGATAATGAACCAACTATATGACGACAGGTATGAATTCAACTTCTCTCTTCCCCCTGACTATGCACTAGTGATAAGAGCACTTGGGTCACTTGACGGCACAACAACGGTTCTGGATCCTAATTTCAAAGTCGTTGAGAGTGCATATCCTTTTGTCATTAGTGGACTTCTAGCTGACCCAAATCCTGATATGAGAGGAATTCTAAGGGAACTTCTCATCCGTAATGATGGATCCGTAAGATGGAATTGGTTGGAGCACCTGATAGCAGGAATATCTGAACATGCTTTGGAGTCATCACGATAGGTTTCTTCTAACTTTGATGAAAGTTCTTCAAATACTTTTGGATGGAAATCATTTGATATGCGTGCTGTTGTTGGTGCTACAGAAGATCTTTTGCTCTTCATTTTATCATAAAAGGATTGGAGGGAGGGTGTTTCCCTTGTCCGGGATATAACAAAGATTGCTGATGTTACTTGGGAAGATGAAATTGTTGGTTGCATTTTAGACGAGAAACATGAAACAAGGGAGGAAAGACTGAAAGTAGAGAAAATGGAGAAATTTTCTTTTTAGTGCTAGTTTTATCTTTTTTTTTTTTTTTAATTCTCGGGTGACTGTTTCAGATGAACATTTCAGGAAGACCAATTTCCCATCTGTTCAGGCCGGGAAGTTGATCCGAGACCTAAACTTGTTCCCTGAGAAAGATGTCAACGTCGTGACCAATGGTCTTGGCGGTGGTTTAGAGGGAGGGAAGAGGATCATCGGGAAGCGATTTAGGTTTCCTAATGTGGTTGGGGGTTATGATGGTGCTTCTGTGGAGGATTTGGGGCATCATGCTAGTCATTACAAGATTGCTACCTCTCATGCCACTAGGATGTTTTATTTCTTCTTCGAATCACACAATAGCAAGAAGGATCCCGTTGTCATATGGTTAATTGGAGGACTAGGGTGTAGCAGTGAGTTGGCTATGTTTTATGAAAATGGGCCTTTTAATATTGCAGACAACATGTCTCTTGTATGGAACAACTATGGCTGGGACAAGGCCTTCTTTGCAAAGAATCCTGAATATGTGAACAATGATTTTTACATAACTGGAGAATCATATGCTGAACACTACATTCCTGCTTTTGCTGCTCGAATTCATAGAAGAAACACGGCTAAAGAAGGAACTCATATAAACCTTAAGGGATTTGCAATTGGCAATGGGGTTACTGATCCGGCAATCCAGTATAAGGCGTACACAGACTATGCACTGGATATGGAGTTGATTAAAAAATCTGATTTTGACCGTATCAACAAGGTGGTTCCAGCATGTGAAATGGCAATAAAACCTTGTGGCACTGAGGGTACCATATCTTGCATGGCATCTTATTTTGTATGCAACACTATCTTCAACAGCATCTTGGCACGTGCTGGCAATATAAATTACTATGATATCAGAAATGTGAGGGGAGCCTCTGCTATGACTTCTCAAACATGGAGAAATTTTTGAACCAAAAATCTGTCAGGGATTCACTTGGAGTTGGCAATATAAGCTTTGTATCTGGTAGCCCGACAGTGTATTAGGCAATGTTGATGGATTGGAGGAGGAATCTTGAAGTGAGCATTCCCTGCATCTCCACTTAAGTCTTAAGGACAAGACTGCTTCCCCACCCGGTGGCAATGATGAAGAAGTTGCTAGCCAAGAAGAGACTCAAGCCCACAGGCACACGATTTGGAGAGTTTATACTAGAAGATCCAAAAAGAAGGTTGGAGATGGAGGGGAGGCTGAGCTGGCATACGTAGTTAAGAAAGGGGCAAGATAGAGGACTATATATTTGAGTTTTGTTAGAGAAAAGGGTAGGCAGAGAAATTATTGGCTAATGGTATAGAGTGAGTAAGGGAAAGGAGAGAGCAGATTGTTTGGCTTGCTGGGCTGCTGCTTCTTGTGGATCTGGCCCTTATGGTTATTTCTTCTTCTTTGTTGTCCCTTTGGTTGTAAACAAACACATATAACTCTGCTGTAATGGATTCATCATAGATCAATATATACAGCGTTTTAGTATTTTCAATTGCTTAGTTGTGTTGATTTATTTCTTAATCATTGTGTTATCATTTTCTCTATCAGTATGCATCATTGTTCTCCTCTTCCTTATCACCCTAAGTTTCCAATAGTCTATTCAAACCCCACCTCATGTTAAAGAGGACAACAAGTATTGAGCTATGGATAAAGTAAATCAGTCAACTTCCCTTTACCAAAATAAAACAAAAAAAGACATGCATGCTTCTAATTAAACTTTTATACGATTTAAGGTGCAAAAGGGGAGACATATGGTTTCTCCACATATACTTTGAAGTGGCCAAGCTGCTTATATACCAAATGGTGTGATTTAATTTTTCAGCTGACCAAGTTGGGAGACTGTGAGAATAAATTGAGATGCTTAATTATGATAGACTAAATGGCACGGGTGATATTAGCAATGTGGGGATCAATGTTCTCATATTGCCCCAGTCGTCCCTAAGCCCCACCCAAAACAAATTGTGGAAAAAAACCCCCAGATCACACAAATATTCGGGTATAGCTCACAATTTACAGCTATATCATACGCAAAAATGATATCCTTTTCTAAGATATGCAGATACAGCTATGATACAGATGTTTGCCCCATGCAAAGCATGATATAAAAAACATTAACAAATACTTGGATACAAGAAATCAAACCTGCAAAGCTGTTTCCATATCTGAGGGTGAACAATCTCCTGAAAAGGTTCTCATGTATGCTCCCAGTTTTGTGCCAACTTCAACTCTCTTACCGGCAAGCATATCCATTAGAACTGAAGGTCTATAACCAAATACACCAATTTCTCCAGCAATGGTTGATCCCATTGAGCATGAAAAATAATCACTTTCTGGGATTTCAGATAGACCACCATATGAGAACCCTGTAAAAAGAACCTGTTGAAACAAGTGCCTGGCAAAAATTAAATGACTTTCACATGACAGGATGCTCAATAAAGTATTAATTTATCAAATAAGATGCATCTTTAATGAAATTTTATTGGTTAACGATGCATTCATCTGCATAATATTCATTATTCCCCGAGGTGAATTAAAAACGAACACACAGTTGCCTCCAGGTTTAAAACTCAGTCCACTAGCAACTCCTGCCCTTAAAAGGTAAGCCAGCAAGAAAAATGCAAACCCCTTGGTTTACAAGCCAAAATGAGCTAAGCAATTTCAAGGTCAAGCATGTTTCTCTATTCATTCACTTCTCATTGTTCTTTTAGATCATTGAGATCTAGCCAAGCCTCAACCTCAACCTCATTAGACTCATGGATCTTTTATTTCTAGGTATGGAGGCTATAGAATTGATTGATGACCTTTTATGCCAATGAAAGAAATTACAGTCAAGGACTGGCTAAACTAACCGAAAACTGAAATTCTTATCAAGAAACTGTCGACCATTTATTGAAAGTTAAGCAGTCAAGTTTTTTCCAGCAATTTACCTGATCATCAAGGAAGTCTGTACACTTGTAGCATACTCGCATGCCATTGGACAACACTAATTCAGAAGCTCCAATATTTGAATATTCAAGCTGATGCAAGATACTCCTGCAGCAATTCTTAAAGTCAGAATAATGTGAAAAATGAGATCCCGAAAACATTATCATCATGGTTTCTCATCGAGCAGAATGAATTCATGCCAATAAGCTTTAGTTGGTTAGCAATGAATGTGAGTATAAACCAAGACTCTCATGTGCATGAACGAAGTTCTACTTCCCTCTTTTTGGTTTGACTAAATGTTCTTTTCCAGAAATGTGAGAGAATTTACCAAGCTTAAGAGTATAAAAGTAGATAATTGGCAAGAGTCAAAATAGATTTTAATGGTACAAAGAATATGATGGATGAAAGATATAAGGAGAATTCAGATGCACAAACCAAAACACAAAGTGCCACAAACAAAACATTGTCTGACCACTCACAAGCAGGAAATAGCTGAGTTTCAGAACCAAAATGTGTTTTTCACTAATTTTTTAATTACTTTTGTTTAAGTTATATGAAGATCAAAAACACGGTGAAGGAGAAATAAAAGAAAGCACCTTGCTCTAAAAATGTACTTTAAACTTGAAATTTCTTGTCAACCAAACAAGAAATAACCTTACAACTTGTAGTTATTTTCTTTTTCTTGCCATCTTATAAAACAACACCTCTCACTGATCATATATATAAAGTTTGAGGTCACACTCAAAAAGAGGGTGTCCAGCATGTTAAGACACACATTGGAAGGAAAAAAAACCATTGTATAGAAGAGAGAGAACACCCCAACAGATTTATATGTTTGTGGAGTTACTTAGACATGAAGCAGTTTGTGACAAAACTGGAAATTGAAGGAAAAAAAAAAGGAGAAAGGAAAAAAACAAAAGAAGCAGTGGGTGACAAATGTTGGTATATTTTACAAAAGGTAATGTCAGTTAACCTTACCCTGGAGTTGGCTTTGTAGAGACAATTTCCTCTGGAATGTTTTCATCATCCCAAGGAGGAATGCTTCCTTCCCCCTCGAGAGCATTTATCTTCAATACCACTTTCTTCAGATCATCAACCATTGCAAAATCTCGGGGTTCAATAGTCTTTATGACACAGCTGCATGAGGTTCTTAACTTTTCCGAACACTTGGATACCTCTTGTGCTGATACCTCTATGCAATCATAAACCACAGTAGGAGCAGTTATACCTAATCCACTGCAATAATCATAACAATGATATATTTAATATAAGAAAACTCACGAGGTAGAATAGTTTTCTGAAGTTGAGCCTCATACTCAATCCCAACGACAGGTTCATTTCGAAGAAAATGCTACAAAATGTTCAAGCCAAAAAAAAAAATCATTTCATTACTTCTATTAAGGATTCCAAATAAAGCTTTAAGAGACCACAATATACTTGTAAATATTCATCTCGCAAGTTGGTTGATTGCATTTGATCACGCTCTAGAAAGGCTGATTCAATCTCTGCCATTAGTAATGCCAGAACAATAGCTATTTCCCGCTCTGAAAAACCATGCAACCGTACCCTTGCTACCTGAAATATATTCTAGCTATAATAAAATACTTAAAACAAAAATGCGAAAGAGAACAATTCTAAAATCAATGAAAAACCTCAAGTAGCATTGATTCTAAGGCCTCAAGAGTGCCTTTCTCTTTACAGGCTGAAGTCATTATACAAGCCTTCAATGGACGGACTAGAACATCTGCCGCAGCCGAGCATGAGAAATAGGGTGGATCCTTTCTACGAGATAATTTAAAGAATCTCTGATTTAGAGCATAAAGAAACATGGACTCTATGAGCATGTCCTTGTAGTCTCTTACTGTCTTCAGCTCATCTGCTGACATCTTATAGCTGATCATCACTGCAGACTGCCACAAGCCATATAGGACAAAAGTGCTAAAAATGAATTTCTGATTTTGAGTATATTTATTTTAATTTCTCATTATTTTTAAGTTTCCAGGTGCACTAACCCCAGCAGCTTCAGATTCAACAAAACATGAAAACCGCGGCTCCTCATGAGATGGAACTTGAAAGATTGGTAAAGATGGTGGATTGGGTTCTGAATATTTCTGATCGAAATGTGCCTTAATCAAGTCAACTACACTCTACAAAAAGCAAAGGAAAAAGGATCGATATTGTTGAGAAATTCCAATTCCAAGGTTTTCTTTTTTTTAAAAGAATTGGAATTCCAAGAGTACAAATATAGGAGATTGTTATAAGTAGACAGCTTCTTTAAACTGCAATAGAAAACATAACTTTTAATAAATCCAAACCTTTGTATCAGGAAAATCTCCAACAGCTATCACTGCCATGTTATGGAGATGGTACCATTTCCTGTAAAATTGCTTTACAGTCTCAGCAGAAACTGTCCGAATTACCTTCTCGAGTCCAATAGGTAGGCGGTCAGCATACTGTAGTAGGACAAGTTTTTGTAAACAAAATGAGTACAATAGATCACTCAAAATTGGGAATAAGAAATGTAAAGGCAAAAAGCAAGGTCTCAGCAAGCTAAAAGAGATAAAGAGGGGCATAGAAGCATTCAAAATGCAATGACTAACTAATGAATCTACTAAAAGTAACGAAAGATTGTACCTTTGAACCTTCCATCATGAGAACCCAATGCGCATCCTGCATTCTTCCACTAGCATTCCTATTTCCTCTATACTCTTCCATAACAGCCCCTCTCTCTTTTTGCAAATCGTCTCTCGAAACCCTAACCTGCACAATTTAGATATTCAAATAACACCAATGTAAATCAACATTATCCAAAGAAGGACTGAAGTGATTTAATACCTCAGTACTGAACTCAGCCAATATTGAAATAGCCTGAGAAAGCAATCCCGGCTTATCAACAGGCACAAAAAGCTCATAAACAGTCTCATCAGCAGACGTGACTGCATTTTGACAAGCACCAAACTCCGCACCAATACTCTCAAGAAACTTAACAATGTCATGATTTGTATATTTCCTAGTGGCGCTAAAAGCGAGATGCTCTACTATGTGTGCCACTCCACGCTCCTCCTCCTCTTCCAAAACTGAGCTGCCACAATCCCCAATCAATCAGCCCGCAATAACAATGAAATAACCATAAACACATAATTTTTTTTGCAAAATTGAGTGTACCCGGCCTTGACGGCTAGAGCAAGAGCGGCGCGCATTCGAGGCTTGGAATTCCGGCGAACGTAGTAAAATAGGCCATTGTCGAGACGGCCATAGTCAGCACCGAAGGGTTTGTCCTCTAAAACTTGGTCCGGGTCGACGTTAACCAGCTTCAATGACCGGAAACGGTGTTTCTTGGCGATCTGAGAGGTCTCCGCCGGTAGTAAATCCATTTCTTCCTCCTCCGTCTACGTCTTGCAGCTCCAGAGATAACAAGTGAAAAGAGATGACAAGCGAAATGCGTTTTTCTGGGGAGAATTTTATAAATAATGTCTTTTTATTAAAAAAAAATTGAAAAATAGAGTGAAACTAACTAAAAATATTTGAAAATATTGAATGTTTTGTATAAAAATATTTGGGAATATCGGGAGTCCGTTTACTTATGAGAGGGTTCAAAAAAAAATCAAAAATATGATTAATCGTAAAATCGATCCAAAACTAAATTGATTTTATGATTAACCGATTCGATATATTGGGTTATAATTTTTAATTTTTATATTTTTTATTAATAGTTACGGTTTAAATTTTTAAATACTAGTTACCGGTTAGTTCAATATATATATATATATCTTCAATTTTTTCTATTTTTTATAAAATTTATATAAAATAATATTTTAAAATATATTCAAAATGTATTTTTATTTTTATACTTTAATTTTTTATATTTTTCCTATAAAATTTATATAATACTTGAACTAAATTTATATTATGTCATTCTCTTTAATTATAATAATATTTATATATAGTATTTAATTAATTTTTATATACGTTGTTTTTTTTATCATATATTGGTGTTCATATTTTACTAAATAGCATTTAATTACATTTTCTTATATTTTAGAGTTTATGTTATAATATTTAATATTATCTTAAAAAAAATTTGTGGAGAGTAACTGAGAAAATATTAAGAAAACTTTATTGAGATAATTAGGAAAAACATTAGATACGCCAATAAATGACCACTGAAACCCTAACTGTCCGTGAAGGGCTGTCATCGGAGGAGAAAGCTCCACCACCCTCACTGCCAAATGACAGAACTCGAAAGAAAAGAAAGGAAGACCTGGACATAGGGGTGAGCATTTGGTCGGTTCGGTTTGATTTTGAACCGAACCGATTGAATCGAAAATCGAACTTCAAAAAATATAAGAACTAAACTGAAATCGATCTCTATAGAATCAAGAACCGAATGAATTGAAATAATTTCGATCGGTTCGGTTCGATTCAATCGATTTTGGGTCAATGTAGACTTATTTTTTATTAGGCTTTTAATCTATATGGGTCCATAAATTAAATTAATTTATATTCAAAAAAATAAATTCATTTAAAATAACTAAAATTAAAATAATATACATAAATTTATTTTATTATATCTATAATAAATACTAATCAAAATATTTTATTGGATTTATTAAGAATTAATTAGTTGAGAATTAATTCGTAAAAAATATTATAATAAAAAAATTTAAATAAATATTGTAAATATAGTCTTTTTTTGTGTTAAATATTATTCAACTTTATATATATATATATATGTGTGTGTGTGTACTACCTGATAAAATTAGAGTAATATTGCCTTTTAAAGAACACAGTAGATGTTCTAACAAAAAAAAAACACAGTAGATGTTGGTCCTATATGAGTAGTAATTGACGTTAAAGGCAAAACGCCAAAATAATATTTGGATATGACAATTGAGATTTGAATTTGGGAAATTTGAATTTGAGTTTTCGGTTAAAAATAAAAATAAAAATAAAATTATCTTATATTTTTTACTCTTTATTTAAGATATTACTTTATTTGTTATACTAGATACAATAACTTTTATTCAAACAAAAAAATAATTAACATAGATTTTATAAAATATTTATTATAATTTAATAAAATATATTTTTACTAATTATTTATAATTATATATTCTCATCTTATTAATTATCTTTTTTTTAATACTTAAGGTTAAAAGAAAAAAATAATTAAAATCTCTCGAAATTTAAAAATTGTAACTTTGAATGAAATAAATATCTCTCAAAAATTATTGCAATGATTTTTATTATTGAGGAAACATAAAATTAGTTAATTTATGATATGTCCGAAAATAAAATATCTTCCTAATTTATTGATTTCGAAAATACAAATTGGACTAGCATTGAACCCATACAAAATAGATATTCGAAAATACATTGCCTTTTATTTCGATTAAAATCTATATACTAAAAGCATACAAATAAGAAAAAATGTTGAATCACCGTGAAATTAAAATCTATATATTACAACCTGTGACCTCAGGTTATTATATATGCTTTCACACCACCAAGCCAAGCTGCCCCCTCTGATATATATATATATAAACTTTGATCGGTTCGGTTTTTTCGATTTTTTAATTTTAAGAATCGAACCAAATCGAATAAACCCATTTTTTATTTCTGTTCAGAACCGAAAATCAAAATAACCGAACCAAATAGATCAAAATCCATTTGGTTCAGTTCGGTTTTCGATTTTGGTTCGGTTTTGCTCAGCCCTACCTGGACGCTCATATGGCAGTCGAGACACAGGAGGTTAATGTAAAAGGCAGACAGGACTTTATTGGAAAATCCTTCCGAGAAGTGTTGATCCAAAAAACCAGAAAAGGCATTGGGGGACGGACTCCTTTTAGTCATAATGCACTGGACAAAAATGCTAATTACATGAGCTCTGATTATGAGATGGATAGAGACTTAATTATTAGTGAAGATCAATACGATAACGATGTGAAAATTGATAATGAGATCTCTATTTCATTACATCAAGGATTACTATAACTAGAAGTGTTGGAGAACCTTGAAGCACGATTAGCCAAACCATGAAAGAAATCTGTAGTCGTCCG